>WNYD01000076.1:0-168861 GCA_021396205.1 Sporothrix brunneoviolacea
CCCCCCACCATGAGCAGAGTGAGCGACAGGGCTGATTAATTGGTCAGCCCGAGGAGGCAAAAATTGTAGAAAAAAGGGACGCCTACGGAGTAGAACTGGCCGGCATTGGACAGCACCGGCAGCTCCGCAATATAGTGCCGTGCTCGCTGTTTTAGGGTGGCACCTGAGCGCGAGGCTGTTGGGCACCATGCTGGACGTGGTCCATTTCTCAACATCCGACACGACGAAGGCGGACGAGTCCACATATTTCCATCGTGGCTTTGTTTTCTTCCCATTGTGATGTGACGCCTTTCCCAGCTTGCTACCTGCTCCTTCGCCTCCCGGCCATCGTCTGTGGCATCACACCACCAGTATCACGAGATGTGATATCAGCGCACTAGGACAGGGCATGGCATGGAAACTGGGCTCGGGCGGGAAGTGCTTCATATCTCCTAGTGGATGAATAACGACCCAGCACACCAGACGCACAAAGCACGTCGGCCAACCCTCCTGTCAGACGATGCTGATGGCCGGGTTCGCTTCGTCTCTCCGTCTCTCTGTGTATCTTCCTTTTTCGTCTTTCTCTCTCGTCGGTTCTTTTTTATGGCTTTGGCATGGCTACGTGTGTACGTGGTTGTCATACAACAGACGTAGGCTCTTCTGCGACTTTTCTGCGACTTTTCTGCGTCATTCCTCTGGCGGGTACTCGTCGATTCTTGGCAAGGTTGCCCTGGCTCCTCGACTACCGATTCGACCCACCTCTCCACTTCTCCTCCCACAAGAAACGAGGAGCACAAGCTCGCTGCCCATGTAACGCACGGCTGCATGTTGACCACCCCAGCGCGAGGCTCGCTCTTTTCCATCGCAGCTGGGCTACGGCTCCTCCGGCATTTGTCGTGCTTTGATCGACTCTGCATGGGAGGAGGGGGCGCCGTGAACCAGCGACCTGAGCAGAAAGAGGAGACGCGCCGATCGGAGCTGCAGAGCGGAGCATGCTCGTGACTGGTTGGGGTGTGTCTTCACGATGGTAACGACATTGAATTGCGAAAAGAACAGAAAACAAGACCAGAGAACACTGTCCGGAACACGCGGAAAGCCGATGCCGCCACCGGGGGGCCTGGCCGGCCAGGCGCCCTTTCGGAATTTCGGAACGTTCTGGCGCCTTTGCCGTCAGGTGATGAATGACCAACTGAAAGCGTGACAAAACCAACGATCCAGGGAAAAAAAAGGGAAGAATTTAACGTTTTTCGCGATTGTCGCGGCCCCACACCACCTCCGGCAGACCTAAGGGACGGAATGGTGGCCCCACCGAACGGGCAGCAGATTCCTGCGTCATTGCTCTTCAGTGGCAAACAGTTTTGATATCGGAATGAACCGCGCTCGAAAAGAGGACCGCGCTCGAAAAGAGGACCGCGCCCAAGCTGTCAAGCTTTCATCCCGTGACATGTCCTGACCGAGCTCTTGGGCAATGTTCTTTCCTGTGGCTCGTACTCGTAGAGCATCTTCGGACGGTGTTGTTCGTCCTCTTCACCGCCTGGGATTCTCCGATTTACACTCGCTGGCTGGCTTCACTTCTCTGAAGGTGGTCAGACAATAAGATCGACGTCTTATTTCTTGAAAGAAAAAAAGAAAAAAAGAAAGAAAAAGAACACCACGGCAGATTCGGGACGAGGACAGCAACCGCAAGGGGGGGTGGGGTGGAGGTGGCGCTTGGATGCAACGGCTTCAAAACGTCCGTGTACTCGCATGCACCTAGCGGCTACGTGCGGGATAGATGGCGAAGAAAGTAACACACTGCGCGCAGCCGTGCTGTGCTTTACGGCAGAATGCCGTCGATCGGGGGACTCGTCCGCTCCCGCGTCGATGGAAGAGGGATCGCAGGAGAATACCGTACTTGTACTCGTACATCGAGGTAGAATGACAATGGCATGTGCTCCTCCGCCGGGAAAGCTACGGGCATTTGATCTGTTTCCGATCTTGCTGCAAGCATTGCTAAACCTTACGAGCAGCTGCGGATGTAACTCTTAGGGCTACCTGAAGGTCCACGGGTACCAATAAGAAGAGGGATCCGGTACGTACGAGACTGACTGCACGAGAAAGGGATGGCTTCCTGTCAGATCTGAAGAGTGGTTATTCCACTGCAGTCTGGGGCGTAGCTTGGCATAGCTCTGAGGAGAGAAAAAGGATGTTTGTTGCGATGACGGAAGACTGCAACGCCGGGGACAGCAGAGAAAAAGAAAAAAAAGAAAAAAAACAGGAAAATAGCAATGCCGGAAAGCAGAAAAGCTCGTCTGGTCATACCACCCCCTTGTCGTTGAAAATCGAGGGAGAAAGCGGAAGCACCGTGAAGAGACAACCAGCAAACGGGAAAAAGAAGACAAAAAATCTTGTTTTCTTTCATGTCCGGCTCCGAGCCAACCTTGCTGCTTTCCCGCGTCCTGTCGTGAAATGAAAAGAACACTGTCGTGTAAACCGGTGGCCGGAGGTGCTCTGCTGCTCCTCGCATTCCTCGCCAACCCCTGATTGGACAGCGTTGTTTTCTCGCTCTGCTCACCTCTCTCCCGCCGCTTCCGAACAGCACATGTTGTTGTCGATGCGGTGGGCGAGAACCTCTAAATAAGCCGCCCGCACTTCTTCTTGGACCTTGTGATCTTCTTTTCCCCTTTTGTTTGAATTTTTTTAATTTCCCTCCACCTCTGCTAAATGACGAAGACCGAATCGAACTCCGAAGACGCTTTTCGGAAAACAGGGCTGGCTGACCGCTTTTTGTCTCAGCATCCCTCCCTCCTTCGACTGCGTTGGTCTGTGTAAATCTTAATTTCTGTGCCTCCTTGGATGGCTGTTGTTCACGCTGGCCTATGCGTAGTCTCCATTCTGGTAATTGGGCCACACATTGGCCGAGACGCGGGAGCACGTAGGGGGTATGCTCGCACTACGGAGGAAGAAAAATAATACATTGCATGCTTTACTGCGGTTCGCATAAAGTCAATAAACAAAAGTGTGCCCCGTAGAAGCGTCCTGATTCGGCGGCGGCGGCCCTTGGACTATCAATTAGAATCACTGGGAGCTCCCCCGTCTCCGTCACCAATACTATCACCGCTCCGCCCGCGGCTGTGCCGAGGATTCTCGACTCGCTCCGCAGCTGCTTCAGGATCTCCGGCGGTGGAAGTTAAATAATTTCTACTTCCTAGAGGACCTGCGGCCCCATCTGGTGCACCGCCATCTTGGCCTGCTCCCGCACGTCTAGCTCCGTATCCTCGAACTGCAGCACCTCCAGCTTCGTTAGTAAGCCCAGCCGCTTCAGCTCCAGCGCCCGCGCCGACGCCGCCTGCGTGTCGGCCAGGTCGTCGCGCCACGTCAGGTTCGTCAGCAGGTGGCACAGCGCCACGCGCACGCCCTTGTCGTGGCTGTTAAACTGGCCAACAAGCGCTTTGAGCAACTCCGTCTGCGCAATCACCAGCTGCCGATGCCGCGGTACGCTCGCCGAGATGTGCACCAGGATGAACACGACCGCCTCGATGATCTTGACCCGCGGCTGCTGCACGCGTAGAGTTGCGTTGTTCTCGGCTGCGGCGGCAGAAGCGGAACTCCCCGCGGCTGCGGCCGAACGCCGCGGAGGCGGAAAGCGGGGGCGCACCTTGGCCTTCAGCTTTGACAGCAGGATCTGGAACAGCCGGTCCTGGCCGATCTCGCTGAACAGGTAGTCGATCATCTCCGTCGCCTCATTGACGGCGTCGCGCGTCGACACGGCCGACGACGAAGACGACGAGTAGGAACCCGGGCCAATCAAGTTGCGAATGAAGTTGAGCCCCTGCTCCTGGATGACCACGTCGTCGTTCTGGCTCTTACGCAGCGCGCTCAGTTCCATCTCGCGGAGGGTCGCCATCTTGGCCTCCGCCTGGCGTAGCCGGCCGGTGCGGCTGCGCTCGTGGCTCGTCCGAGGGTATTTGGCCCGCTGAAAGGATGGCGATCCTACATGACCAGCGGAGGCGGCGGAGGCGGTGGCCGTCCATGGCATCTTGCCGCTGCTGACGTTTGCCATGCTAGGCCCTGCTGCTTCCTCCTCCTCTTCGTCAGAATGACCCATCTCCACGTCCTCATCCATGCCGTCGTCCAAGGCACTCGGACTTGGAGGCACGGCTGATGCCGCGCCGCCCCTATAGCTATCTGCACGTGTGAAGAATGCCGCTGTTGCGTCGTCATCCGTATCCGGGTCGACCAACCGCACCAACCAGCCCGATCCCAGCTGCTCAAGACACGCCTTCTTCATACTCGGCTCCACGCCATCCACAAAATGCTTGAGGGCCCAGAGGGCATTCAGGCGTAGGGGTGAGTTGAGCGAGTGGGCATGGCTGCAGAGGACGTCCAGTATACCGGCCTCGGCGTATCGCTTGTTCAAGTCAGTTCAGGTGCACTGTGAAAGGGCTACATGTAAGAAAAGTTTCATAGATAAGTCGGCTTACCTCTCGCATCGGACTCGTTTCGGTCACCAGGTTGCAAACCACGCCCGTGGCTGCAATCTGGACGTCAATGTCCGGATGCCGCAACAGCCGGAAGATGGGTGCTGCTACGCCTGCATCTTCCAGAGTCGTACGCAGAGTTGCAATAGAGCGCGAGAGCATGCGAATGCAGTTGCACGCCGCCACCAACACGCCCACAGGGTTGCGTCCATACTCGGGATCAAATTCGTCGTCGTCGTTACCGCCCGTTTCTACGTCCTTTAGTGTCTTCGTCTTGTCCTTGACGCTTCGGGGTTTCGACGGCGTCGGGTTGAGCGATGCCACGACGTAGATCATGGCCTCTTGCTCCACAAACGTTCTTTGATAGTCGTACTTGACTGCAATCAGGGACGTCAGAGCCTTGAGTGCCGCCTCGCGGAGGCGTATCCGGTAGGCTAGTAGGCTACTTTGCCCGGCGGGGCCCAGCCTGCTCGCTGCTGCCTGCATGAAAGGGCTATCTGGGTCGTCACCTCTGCCGCCGCTTGCTGCACCGCCCATCTCGCCCTCGACAAATGCATCACTACCATGCACGGCAGCAACCGGTGTCCCAGTCCTAGTAGGATTGGCAGATGCAGTCGGTGTCGGGTTCCACGGCCGTGGGTTGGACCGGCTCGAGACGGGGTCGTATGATTCCTTTAGCAGCTTGGCCAGAATCTTGATTGCGTTGCAGTCTACGGCTGCCTTTTGCAGCACATCGCTGTTGGCAATCAGCCGCGCCAAAACCGTTAGAGCGGCCTCCGTAATCGCCTGCTTCCCGGTCTCGCTGCTGTCACCGTTGGCATCCCAGCCAGATGGAGCAAAGCCTCGACTGCTGCTATCGCCGGAGTCGGAGCCGGACGCCGCATTGGCTGCGCCGTCCAACATCCGTAACAACAGCGGAACGATCAAGAGAGCCATGGCAGCCTCTCGTATCTTGCTGGCAAACCCGGCCTTGTACAGCGATGTGAGGACCGATGCGGCCATAAGTCTTTCCAGACCGGACGTGGATCGCACTAGACTAATCAACCAAGGCACCATCGGACTCTCTGGCTCTTCCTCGTCTCCTTCAGGAGATATACCCGCTGCTGGGTTCCAAGATCCCGATGCAGCACGGGCGCCACTGGCCCAGCCAAAAGACTGCTGTCTGGAGGAACCCCTCTTGCCGCTGCTTCCTTCACGGCCCAGGGGGGGAAGGTTGTCGCGCGACAGCGACATACCGAGAGGCGGGAAGGGTGAGTTGTGAGATAAAAGTGACCGCGACTGTGGCGAGGGGATGGCAGGGAGGAGGAAGTCGAGCGCGCCCAGCGCCTGCTGGTCAAAATTGCTCAGGCCGCCCATGCTCAGTGCCTTCCATGCTGCGTGAATGTCGTTGACGGAGCTTTCGAACTCAAGCTGTGGGAATATGGCTAGGATCGGCGGCGCGTAGAGAAGCATGCACGCGCGTAGCCGGGAGTCGCCCATGATGGCAGCAACGGCGTCCAAGACGGCGGCAATATCTAAGCGAGGCGTGGCCGGCTCGGGAATGGCATCGCGCAAGCCCTCCTTCTCAGCGGCAATATCGGCACCGGGGACCACCTGGCCCTGCGCAACGACATAGCTGGCGACTTTCACCGCAAGCGCATCGAGGATGCCTGCCCTGGTCAGCGCTACCTGGTGGCGAGTGTCGCGACAGAGCGGGCTGAGCAGGGTAATGGCGGCGTTGGTAATAGACTCGGTCCACCACGCGCGCGGAGTTGCACTGAGGATGTTGTGGAACACATGGAGGTAGGGAGCGGCGAGGATGGTGTCGGCAAGCGAGTTGATGGTGACGGGCGATGGCGACGACGCAGGCACGCTGACAAGTTGCGCAACTTTCGTAATGGTGACGATGGAGCGCAGAGCCGCATAGACGAGTCGGGGGTGCGTCACGTGCGGGTCGATGTATGCGAGGATGGCAGGCAGGGCGCCGGCGGCGTGGAGTGGCGCGAGGAAGGCAGGGCCTCCTGCAAGGGTGTTAGGGGATGCGCAGCTGGTGCATGTGAGCGTGATGCACAGAAGAGGACTTACCACTCGCAAAGACGCCCAGCAGCTCGAGAGCTTGCAGACGCGCAAGGTCGTCGGGCGGCAGGTTGTCTGGCGGTGTGACAGACGACGGTCGCCGGCTGTGCGCGCTCCCACGGGTGTCCGGGTGGTCTCCCCGGCCGTCGCCGGTCAGCCAATTTGACGGCCGGTCAGGCAGGATCACCTTGACAATCGGCCGCAGCACACCGAGCTCCACCCATTTCTCCTTCTTCATGACGTGGCCGACGGTCTCATTCTTGAGGGCGCGCAACGCCTGGCTCTGTGCTGTGTAGGACTGGGCGGCCCGGAGGCCGTCTAGGATGCCAATATTCTGGGTGAGGAGCACCATTTCGGCGGCGTTTCGGGCGTCCCTCGTGCGCCGGTCCTCTGTCTTCGTCTTCTGCCTGTCGACTTTGTCTTTTTGGAGGCCGGCTCTCGTTGGACAGCCCGGGATCTCTGTTCTGTCCCAGCGGACGCCGCTGTATTGATGCAACGTGGTGATATTGATGATGCTGGTGATGCTGAAGAAGCCAGTGCTGTCGGCGATCGTCGATTGCGTCGGAGCAGGAGGCTGGAACTATGCAGAAGTCGATGAATGTTTTTTCTTTGGATCGCTCAAATCATTAGGTGTTGTAGGGAGCGTGAAATCAAGTGCTCGTATATGTCTCATTACGATGGGGCCGTCGAAGTGAAGCTGGGATGTCCAAGGCACAGGAAATGTTGTATCTTAGCTTTGGCAAGTGGGCAACGGCGACAGAGTCGGCAGCCTTGACACTCGCGTGCCGTTGGTAGACAGGGGCCTGTGGAAGGCTTCTGCTTCTTTCCGGGGAGTTCCTCCCTACACAGGACCTCTCAATTTTGCACAGCCACCAGCCTCGTTGAGTGTGGCTAGTGAGATGATTACATAACATGACATGCTCTCGACTTGCAATCCTCCTTCCACCTTCAGCAGTGCGGCTGCTTCTCTTCTTCCCTCTGCTTCGGGCGGAAATTCCGTGCTATGACGGCGTTGTAATCTCTGGCTGCAGGCCCTTTGAAGCGCCATGCAGGGCGCCCCAGACGGCAGCCCATGCAGACCCTACTCCGTATATATGCTAGCCGCTCTATCGAGGGCGATTTGCGCGGCGCATGCCGGAGAGGCCAGGCCACGCCCCCAATATACGAGCTCTCATTTGTCCGTTCCTCATCTGCCCGTGCGGCGTCGAGCAGAGCCCTGCACGCTGTCTAACGCACATGACGGCTCGGTGATCTGTTTTGTTGCCTTTGTCTTTATTCTTCTCTCTGGGAGATCGTCCTCTCTGCTGTTTCGATCGCCATTGTTCTAGCCTCGACCACTGGGAGCGTACGACGTCGGTCTTGAGCTGTCTCGCACGTATTCTTTCGCAAGATACGCGGATTACAGGCGTCTTGCTGCCGGACAAAGGTCCTTGCGGATGACCACATGACCCCAATCCGCGTCTTTTCGTCGTCGGTCTGCACGAGAACCTTGCTGCTCTGTTCTGCCCAAAGGCTATGTGCTTACTGCGCATTGTCGTGCGCTGTTGGCTGCCCCGCTGGCCGTTCCCAGGCCCAAACTCAGCAAGGACCCGGCTTCTGTCACCCATTCCCCGGGCCGCCGTCATTGGGGCACCCTCCTCGGTTCCATTGACGGAGCACTGGGAGGAGAGAGAGCTATTGGAAGAGGGCTTCGACTCGGTGAGGAAAGGAAGTTAGCAGGCTATATAAGTGCATCTACAGCAAATGGTCTTGGCTGGGGCTGCCAAGCCAGGCCATGTGCTCGAGGGTCGTGGCGCCGACTTAGGATGTGCGATGCTGCAGGGTCATGGGCCCTTTGGCATCCAAGCATGGTTCTTGCAGATGTGGCAGCGAACAGGCGGTCGGGCACTCGCCGCTGGGCCCGGCAGTTTGGAGACAGCGACCTCGCTGGGCCGGCGGCGTCTCCTGCAGGCCTCAGCAAGACCGCTCTACTGGACGGCGGCGCCTAGAGCAGCCCACTTTTCGCTATGGAGCCTTGCATGGCGAACGAGAAACGAAAGTTTGGCGTGGTTCCGTGCACTATAATACCAGGCGTGGCCCAGGCACCCGGAAAAGACGTCCCCTGCCGGCTACGGCTGCTCGACAGGAAGAAAAAGAAAAGACAAGAGACAGAATTTTCTGGGTGTGTTCCCCGCCGCCGTGTGTCGTGATACACTTTCTTTCTCCTTCACTTGGACTGTGTCCGTAATCTATCTTATAATATCAACCACTTCCGTCTCTTCAATCACGTGGCGCCGTCTTCCGTCCAAGTGTCTGCTCTTGCTCGCTCCTTCCTCTCCGGTTTTCTCGACAGTAGCGTCCGGTCATCTCTCCACTGACTAACCGCAACCCCCCCCCCCCCCCCCCCCAATACAAGGACGCTATTTCGCTGCCTCCTTTCCCACCGCTACTGCCCGCGAAAAAATCCGCATACAAAGGCCGCACAGCCCGGCAGACGCCAGCGCAAGATAGGGAAGGGCTGAGACACGCACATTTGTGAGGCAGGAGGGAAGGCAAGGCCCGAACCAAAACCGAACAGCAACAGCCCGCCTCCTCAAAAGCGAGACCATGCCCTCCCGCGCGTCATGTTGACTCGATCGGCCAATGCGTCTCCCAGCATCCGCGGCTTCCACTATGCCCCCTCCCACTCGCCCCGCCACTCACCATCCCGGAACTCGGCCGCTACTGCTCCTGCCGCCGCTACTGCGCGGCGGCCGTCCTCTTCTTCGTCGCCTCTCCTGAGCACTGCCGCCGCTCTGACCACTGCCAGTCTGCCGTCGTCGCCCGCGCTGTCTCACTCTCGGCCCCCGACGCCCTTGACTGCGCCGCCTGCCGGCACCCAGCCGCTGCGCTCACCGCCGCGATATGTGGCCGTAGACGCCGCTACTCAGTACTCGCCCATGGAGCCGTTTGATTATGCCGCGCAACGCCGCCGCCAGCACCCTCCTCCCCGCCCCCTACGTACGTCATCCTCCTCGCCGTCTCTCTCGAAACAGTCGACACCGCGCGAGGTACCGCCGACGCCTGGACCCGTGCCAATGGAGCCCGGTATCGAGCAGGGCGTTGACCGCAGCGACGGTGGCGATGCCACGAACGGCCATGGCCGGCAAGTAGACAACGCACAGGAGCAGCTGTCGCAGACACTCCAGCAACAGCCAAAACATCATCCCCCACAAACCAGGCCCGCGCCCGGCGCATCGGTAGCGGCGCCACACGCATCTGCATCCGCATCAGAATCGACAACGTCATCCTTCTCGAACAACCATCCCCCATCAGCATCTACCGTGCCCCCAATATCAACTACATCCTCGTCCGCCGAGCCACAGCAACAACAGCAGCCACCATATACTTCCTCTCCCCAAAAGCGGCGCAGCTCGCAAGGCCCTGCCGCGCAAGAAGGCGACAATGGCGACGGCAGCTCTGTCGCCGGTGCGGATCCTTTGCCGTCACCATCTATCGTCCACAGCCCGCTGAGCAGCGCGAAGCGGCCCAAGCCCGAGGTCGCGCCACCCAAGGTGCTGCCGGCGAGATACGAACTTTGCCCTGTCGAGGACATGGTCGTGCTCATCGCCAACATGCTCGGCGAGCTGATTGAGACCAACGACGCATTGGCTCTTAAGTCTGGCCACCTGACGAGGTTCCACTCTAGGTATGCCTACCGTCGTCTATTTTTCTTCATGTCTCACTGGCGGTATGTCGGTTGCTAACATTTTGATTGCAGGACGGCCCCCGGCATCTCTGTGCTGGACTACCTGCACCGCTTGGCGAAGCATGCCACGCTGACACCGCCCTTACTGCTGTCCATGGTGTACTACATTGATCGTCTGTGCGCGATGTACCCAGACTTTACCATCAACACTCTGACGGTCCACCGTTTCCTTATAACGGCGGCTACGGTGGCCGCCAAAGGCCTATCTGACTCGTTCTGGAACAACTCGACGTATGCGCGCGTGGGCGGCGTGCGCGTGGCCGAGCTGAAGATGCTTGAGCTCGAGTTTCTGTACCGGCTCGAGTGGAAGATCGTGCCAAATCCCGAGGTGCTCGCCGCTTATTACCGCCCGCTCGTCGAACGGTGCCCCGGATACGCTCTGCCGTCGGACAGCAGCCCCTCTCGAGACGAGGACGACCTGGCCGACGATGGCATTGACGACGACGCCACAGCCCGCAACAACCAAGGCGGCAGGACGGGCGCACCCAGCAGCAGCCACAACAGACAGAGTAGCACCAGTCTAATAGGTGAAGACATGGTCGTGTCTGGCTTGACAGGGCAGGGCAGCCGATAAAACGGGGAGGGGATGATGCACTCTTCTCACCGACGCGTCAGCAAACATACTCGCCCATACATACCCATACATATATTTCTCCTCGATCCGAACTGTGATAAGGATGACAGTTGGGGCAAAAACACAACCCCCGATTCTCCCCCCCTTATATCGCAGCATTTCGGCTACACGACGACGGGAAGCAGGGGCGCGAATGCCCGCGGAAGAATGGGCGTTGGAGATAGGAATGCACGGAGATGGAATCTGAGGTGGATTGTTTAGTCGTCTGTTGTTGCTTTTCTTTTGCTCCTTTTATACGTTATGTTCACAACAAGGGCGGGAAGAATAGGCAAAGGAGGAGGAGAAAGAGGTAGAGGAAGAGGCCACCTTAGAAAATACCATATCGCGAAAGACGGTTCGTACGCCAGCAATACGCGTAAGACAAAAACTACAACGCTTTTCCTTTACAAGTAATCCGTACATTCAAAGTAGCTCCTATTATATTCTTGTCATTCCGCTCTCCTTGTCTCTTTGATTGCCTGCTGCGGGCACTACCTATTTTTGTGCTGCTTTTCCCGACAGCGCCGCCGATCACTTCTTATAGCGGGCACATGGGAGAATATGTGCAGTAAGAGTGCTAAGGCCAACCCCATCTAATAGGGGTTCGGCTGCATGAAGGCACTGGCACTTGCCACTGCCGCGCACCGGCCTGTTCAGTGTCAGGTGGTTAGCGGTCAATCAAGCTAGAATACACCTCCTATCTTGCGTTCTTCCTATTGGCGAGAATCGGGCGTTATTGCATCCGTTCAAAATTGCTTCCTGCTGTCCGTCTGCGCAACCCACGACCCCCAACTGTACTCGTACGAGGTACTCATACGAATAAGATACTGATTCGCACAGTATAACCCAAAGTGTCGAGGCGATCTCCTCCTCCTCGGCCTCTTTTTCTACTCGTCCCGCCTTCGTTTTGCCGCACCTGCGGTCGCCCCCCCTCATTCCTCCTCGCCGACACACCATCCGACCGACAACGATGAAGCTCTCCTTGCTCCTTTCCTACGTCCTCGCTGGCGCCATCTCCGGCACAGCAGTGGCCGCCGCGGCAGACCTCCAGGACAGCGACCCCAACAACGTGCGCGCCGCCTCCATCTACATACAGCCCGTCGCCGCGGCAGCAGCGGCAGCAGCAGCATCACCACCCTCGCTGCTCGCCGAGATCCGCTACGACATCCTTGACCCGTCCACGGCCCAGGTCGTGGCCTACGAGCCACCAGAGGACGGCGACGACGGCAGCGGGGGTCCCGACACCGCCGACACTAGCGTCCTCTACCGCATAGGTCTCTACGACCCCCAGTCCAAGCAGTGGCTCGCCGGCACGTCCGTCGCCGCGGCGAGCAACTTTGCCAAGGGCTACAGCCCGCACTTCGTCCTGACGGTGGCAGCTCTGCCGTCTGCTGCCCACAAGAGCGGCAACGCCTGGTCGTACCTCGGTGTCAGCCTGCGCGGCCTGGCCATCGACGCGGGCGCGACGCGCGACTTTGGCCCGCAGGCAACGGTGGTGGTGGCTGGCCGGGGTGCGACACCAGTGCTGAACAGGCCGGTGGCACTAAGCCCGGAGGGCAAGAAGGCGGCGCCAGTAGAAGAGAAGACATTTTTGCAGAAGTACGTCTCTCCTTCTCATTCCCCTCTTCACATCCCCCTTCCTCGCTCTTTAAAAAGGCTAACATCACAGGTACTGGTGGGTGATTGGACTGGCGCTGGTTATGGTCGTTACGGGCGGCGGTGGCGGCGACGAGAAATAGAGAAATAGCCCATGAAAGGGCACCGAGAGAGCATGAGGACTCGCTGGCTCTTTGTCGTCGCTCCATATACGAGCAAATGCGGAAGCACGCTCTCGGAGACAGCTCTTGTGGAGATGAGGAGCTTTGTAGGCGCGAACACTGCGGTCTACGGCGGTGACATTGAGTGGAATTTGGAGATATCGTACATTATTTTCCTTCCCAAATAATATACCCTGGGCTTCGGAGAGAAGACCAGCAGACTGCTTGGCTTCCTTCTCACGATAAGAGTCTGTCCTGGCGTCTCCGGTACCACTGGAGGGCTTGCATTATTGGTTGTATTTGTATAGTCAGCGTTTTTTTCTTTTTCTTCACGAGTGGCCTACCGAGTAATTCCAGTAGCTCTACTACCGTCAAACCATTCTGAAGTAAAGTTGATGTCAAGTTGGGGTGAAGGCGAGCATGAAAGAAAAGTCGCCAGAGGCGAAAACAAGCTACGATGCTCCTATCCATGGTATGCACATACCCGGCCATCGTTGCCCCAAATGGCCTAGCGCCGTCTCACTTGCCTTCTCTCACCTCTCTTATATACAGTTTCTATTATGGTGCAACAGAGCCGCTCAGCGAGACGCAAGGGAGCGCGGTTTCCCCGAGGACAGGACCTTGGCCTGCCTCGCCTGGCTGACTACCAGCCCCACAAACAAAATTTACAGCTCCCTCCCGCTCTGGTGTAGACTTGATAAATGCGACAGCTCCCCCTCCAAGCCACAACAACAAAAACAACATTCGAGCAAACAACACCACCCACATCGCACGCCCGCTGCATCCTCCCCCCCATTCTGCTCTCTCTCGAAAACGCATCTCGCTCCGTGCCTCTTCTGTCAATTCCCCCCTCTACTGCAATGGCGACCAACGGCAGCGGCGTCCAGGACCCCACCCAGGCGGCGGCAGGCGCCCAGGCGGTGACCAAGCCCGCCAACGACTTCAAGGGCAAGGGCAAGGCCGTCGCGGCCGAGGACGACGACATGAAGGATGTGCACGCCGAGGAGGAAGACGAGGAGGATGAGGACGAGGATGAGGACGAGGATGGTGCTGAGGTAGGAGCCTTTTTCTTTGCGTGGCTTACATCCCCTACGTGTCTGCCTTTCTGGCGCGCAAGCTAACTCGGCTCTCTATAGAACGACGACGACGGTAAGCTGCTGCTGTTTTGCTTGACGCATTCTTGACAACCTAGCTAACCCTGCTTTCCTTCCCTTAGACGAGGATGGCGACGACGACCTCAGACAGCAAGGGATCAACATCGACAACGTGATCGGCCGCCGCACGCGCGGCGTGGTCATCGACTACGCCAAGGCGGCTGCAGAGAACCCGGCCGACGAGGACGAGGACGAGGAGGATGACGACTTCGAGGAACCGGATTCGATGGACGAGGACTGAGGGAGAGAGGGAAAAGTTTGAAATAAGGGGAGAGCAATCGCAATCTCTTCCCGGTCGCATCGCCAATTTCTTTTGTTCAAAATGTCGCATGCAGAAACCCAGGCGAGGATATTGTAAAAATGGAGTACGAGATGCCGCTATATACACATACATACATAACGCAGGTGAAGAGAAATCGAATTGACAACTGTCCTGATGTCGCGGGGGGTTGCTACCTCGCGGAATGTCCATCTTGATGCCGTCAAAATCAGAGGCGAGTCATATTCAAGGAGACGCCCAAACAGAAGCACGTGCGACCGCGAACAAAGCCAGTCTGATGCCCTGGTCAGACGAAAGGCGATTTTGGTCTCGGCCGCATCTTCAGGTCCATCTGGCACAAGAATACCAGCGATCCGTTTGCCTACAAGTATCATGGCTGGAGACCGTCGTCACTTTTAAGGCGTAGTACCTCACAAGTCTCACGACGTATGTCATTGGAAGAGACCTGGGCTTGCGCTTCTAGACTGGACTTGCCTGTATGCGAGTCATTGAGAACGAACCCAATCCACAAATAGAAACAAAGAAGGCCACTTGCACAATGTATGGGAATTAACGGAGTGAGATACGACAGCTAGCTGTGGAGGCCTGTCAAAATGTATCTTAATACGAACAGCTTGGTTGTGCTAAGCTAGGTGTCGCCTGACGGCTGTCTAAATGCATTGATCAAGAAACATCTCTGGCCTTTTTCTTTCTTTTCTTTTCTCTTCTTTTCTCTTTCCTTTTCGTCTCTCTACCTCCTTTTGGCCTATCGACGGCCCTTTATGCTCTTCTCTTTTTTTCACTCTCCTTTTCTCTCCGCCCCCGTCCTTTCTCTTCCTTTTTCACCATTACGCCCACGCCCTTCCCAACTAAACACAATCTCGAGAACAAGCCCCTTGTCCTCACCGTCGACTCACGTAGCCTCGTTGGCACCCACCGAGCATTGGTATGTTAACGAATTTGGTCCTACAAAGCACCGTCGAGCGCATCACCAACACACCCGACGACGCCAAGCCGTCTGTCGAGGTGCCGCTCACCCTCTGCCTGGTACGAGGCGACAACGTGTGCAGCGTAGGGCTCGTCGATGAGCAATTAGACGCGTCCATCGAATGGAGCATGGAGCAATGTGCAAGGGCAGGTAATCGGGATGGCGAAGCACTGTAAGGGGAAGAGCTAAGATACGACGGACGGGCCATGACGACACAGCACCGTCGAAACGAGAGGACGACCCGGCTAGACGGCTGGACTAAGGCCTAGATACGTCGTAGTAATAATATTTACTATTTATAAGAATGGCCAGATGCGAACATGCTTCGGAGATGCTAGATGGCCAAGGAGCCAGGAGATGTATGGAGATGTATAAGGAGAGAGCTTGTGAAGAGACGACACAAAAATAGACACCTAGAGAATACAAACCTAATGCCCCCCAAGACACGTTTCTGCAGTTGGGCAGAAAAGGCCCACCTATCGTCTCGAGCTCTCCGCGCACGTCCAGATACTTGATGTGGTGAGCATCGACCATCGGGAACTTGCTCCTTTCGATTCCTTCAGGAGAAGCATACCGCCCATTGCACCCGTCAGCAAGAAAAATTGTTGGCCGCCGAATACGTCGTACTCCGTATGATGGTACCTGCGAGCGCTGGACATCTAAAACAAAATTAGTTATTTGGAGATCTGCAGTGGGACACCACAGAACGCCATCCAGGCGTGTGTCGCGGCAAATTTGGTTGTGGCAGGATAGCGTCCACTCCCCTGTAAGTAAGATACTGATGCCGAGATGAACAATTACCCGCTGGCAAGAAACCGCTAAGATAACAACAGTGGACCCGAAAAGGGGCGGCCAGAAGTGAGAGCCAGTAGGCAGGACACGCGCAGTAAAATAGGCAAAATAGGAAGGTTCCAGCCCCTAGGAGAGAGAATCGTCGCTCTCATTCCAGGCCAGTCATTGGGGGGCAAAGGGGGGGGAACTCTAAAGCACAGGTGCTAACTAAGATATCTTACTGCAGCCTTTCAGAGCTAGTTGGTGCAGAGCCCCTGCCTGAAGCGTCCAAATTCCAGAGGCCTAGTCTGCAACCGGCGTTTTGTTCCCTCCATCTGGGTCTCGGACATTCCGTAATAATCCACACGCCTCCCGACGAAAATCATAGCTGGCTGCTATAATTATTCTATGCCGGGCCCTTTTTGACGACACCTGTCGCCCCTTTTTGCCTTTGCTTCCCTTCTTCCCTCTTCTTTCTTTCTTCTCTTTTCTTCAGCGAAACAAAACACACGTGCAAACCTGCTGCCAGCAAGATGGCATCATCAAGGTAAGGCGCTTTTCCTTGTTTTCCCTTGTTTCCAAGATACCAGCCCCATGGCAGCAGCGCACCAGGCAGCAAGCAGCAGCAGAACGGAAAACGGAAAACGGAAAACGGACGTTGTCAGCACGGGGCAGGAAGCTAGACGACAGCGCAGCCGGTCCCGCGATGCGAGACTCGCATGCGCCCCGACGCGATGCCATACTGGCGATGTGATCCAGCGATGCAAAAGACCGTCTCGGCCTACGAAGCGCCGTCGAGTGCCTTCTACCCTCCTGCGCTACTTCTTTGATGGCACGCGACACTTTGCCCCTCCAGCGATTCGCGACCCGGCCACTCTTTGCGTCCCCAGTATTCCCGAAGGAAATGTAAGGCGACCCGGCCATCTGCAACCTTCTCCACCGACCTTGACCGCGTAGCTACAATCCCGAGGCATCATTCCGCATCCGGACGCCGCTGCTTGCCTATAGCTCGTTGCTTGACCCTGCCGCTGCTACAACCTCTTCTGCTGCCGTTTCCTAGGGTAGACTGCGGGTTTTTCTCACACGTCTCCCTGTCTGTCCTGCTAACCATCGACCTGCGCCTAGGTTTGGCAACTCAAATCTCCACCAGCGCGACCCGCGCGGAGCTCTCTTCGAGGGCTACACCGGCCCCGGCGCCGACTCGAACCGGCGCAACATGAGCTCGAGCCCAAGCCGCTTTGGCGCAGGCGGGCAAGGCAGCGCAAACGGCGGTTACGGCTATGGCTACCCGGGCAGCAACGGGAACGGCAATGGCCTGGCGCCCCAAAACGGCGGCTTCCGGTCGGCGACACCAAACAAGAGGTGAGGCAGCCAACCCAGACGGAGGGACCACGAAAGGAGAGAACTGGCCAGAGGACGGGCCGCTAACAGCCAAAAGGGGCCAGTACAGCGACGCAGTGCTCAACGAGCTCGAGAGCCAAAACGACCAGCAGATTGAGGGCATCCTCGGCAAAGTCCGCGTATTAAAAGAGGTGCGCTCGCCCCAGACCTTATTGCCCTTTGACTCCCATAACTAACACCTCTTAAGATGACCGTCGCTATCGGTGACGAAATCCGCGACTCGTCCGCCCTCGCCGAGAAGATGAACGACACGTTCGACGCGACCCGTGTCCGGCTGCGCGGAACCATGAACCGCATGCTGCTGATGGCCGAGCGCACCGGCGTCGGCTGGCGCGTGTGGCTGGGCTTCTTTACCGCCGTCGGCCTGTTGTTCACATACGTGTGGTTGTTTTAAAGCGGACCCGGGAGGGGGGAGAACAGCACGACGACCAACGACGACGACGACAGCGGAAGGGAGTCAGCTTGCACTTTTCTACATTTAACACGGCGTTTTTGGGAAAGACAAAAGAAGAATTCTTTTTCATGCGGCGGGACTGGAGTTTGACATTCATTTTCTGTTTTGCCTACTGTGTTTTCTGCGCACGAATGTCCCTTGCAGTCCACAATGGCTTGTGCAAGACACGAAAGACTGGAAGACTGGGGAGACCATATAACCACTACTAGGCGGCCAAAGGTTCCTCTAGGCGTACATCTATCTACATACACTCTAATAATAAACGCGTATGTAACTCATCGAGTCTTCCGGATGCATCATGCCTACGGTGTGTTAGCAAATACTCTATTGTATTGCAATAATGCCATGAAGATATAGTTTGGGTATCCATAGTCAAAAATACTAAACGCTTTTCTATAATTTAATCTCAACCATCCATGTACTCCGTACCCAGCTTCCTGCTCCCTAAAAATGGTTGTCGTAAAAAATAATGTCGACCTATTGCTATGGCCTGTGCATGAACCCCGACCTAAACGAGGAACAACAACTACAGGCGCCGTACCTGCGGGCTGCTCCCCATATTGCTGCTGCCATCCCGCGATAGAAGGCTGCTAATGTCAAGGCTGTTGCGGTCGCTCCGGGCCAGACTACTGCGGAACCGGCGGCCGCTCGACCTAGGAGCAGCCATGTTGAAGCTGTTGCCACCGCCCAGACCGCTAGTGTTGCCCATGTTGGCCGACGTAGCGTTGGCAGCCGTCAAGAAGCTGTGGTGCGGCAGATCGAGGTCGAGGTCGAGGTCATCATCGTCTCCTCCTCCTCCTCCTCTATTGTCGCCGCCAATCACGCTGCTGCTCAGCTCCGCCTCCGTATCGGTGTGCTCATAGCCGCCGTCAAAGGCGCTTAGATCCATCGCTCCCACGGCCGACGACCCTTCGGGGATTTCTCCGTCAAGATCCGCATCCATGTCCATCTCCAGACCGCCGGCATCGTATTCGTCGCCACCATCGAGGCCGTCACCAAACCCTTCCTCCTCACTGGGCTGGAAGTTATCGTCTAACACGTTGCTGCCACCTCCGCCACCTAGACTGCTGCGAATCGCGTTGTTCATGCGGTCGCTGCGCGATCTGCCCGCGTGCCGGCGGTGACGGAGATGGCCTTGACCACTACCGGGGCCGGCCTCTCGCACGAGGTCATCTTCTTGCAGCATCTGTGCTTGGTCCTCCTCGTCCAGGTCGTCTTCGTCGCCATACATGCCCATGCCCGACAGGCGCGGGTGGGCGCGCATGGCGCGCATGCGGTCCTCGGTGGCGCGCATCTGGCGCATCTCGCGGCGTTCGGCAGCGCGCGCGCGTGCTTGTTCGCGCTGCTCTTCGATGGTCCGCACAGGTGTCGTTGTCGGATGGGCGGCTGCACCACCAGACGGAGCACGGCCTTCGCCGCTCGTGCGCCTGCGGATGGAATCGTAGGCACCCTGCTGCTGCTGGTTTTGGTTGCTGGATAGGTGGCCGTGAGTATAACGGCCACTCTCGTCTTCATCGACCACCACCTGCCCTGCACCGACAAGGCCTTGCACTTGGCCGTGTTCTGTCCTGCCTTCGTCGCTATCTTCTGCTTCTTCTTCTTCCTCATCTTCGTCTTCCTCCTCTTCGGTGGAGCTCGCAAACGGGTCGTCGCCGTCGTCTTCGTTGTTGCCAAAGCTGAAGTCTTCGCCGTCGGCATCGGGGATCTCATTGTCTAGGTCTTGCTCCCCCTCCACTTCCTCCCCTTCGACCATGTCCGTATCCATACCAGCCACCGCCGTACCGTCGGCATCGTCCATCAGACCAGTCGCACCACCAGCCTCGCCCGTCATGTCTCCAGCCGTGCCCCCTTCGCCATCCAAGGCAGCCGCTTCGGCCTGCGCCAACTGCTGCGCCAGCTCTTCGCGCCGCTCGGCTTCAGCCTGCTCCTCCTGTTCGCGACACTCCTCGCGGATCTGGAACAGCGTTTTGGGCACGCCAAGCGGCCTGAGCCACGTGGCGCCAAAGTTGGCAATGTGCTGTTTGCGGCGGTCTTGGAATGTCTTCTCCGCCTCAAGGCGGGAGAGGGAATTACGATCGTAGACAATAAAGCGGTTGCTGATCTGGTGGTAGGGGTGGTTGTTGTTGTGGCCAGCTTGGTGATGATTTTGCTGCTGCTGCTGCTGCTGCTGCTGCTGCTGCTGGTGTTGCTGGTGTTGCTGGTTTTGCTGCTGGTGCAGATGGTGGTGATGAATATTGCGCCGTCCGGGCAGTGCAGAGAGTCCTGGATCACCGCTACCGAGGAAGGCATCGTCGGCTCCATAGTACGAGGTGCCGTGGCCATTGCTGGAGAGCAGGGCCTGCGATTCTGTCAGCTTCGCTAAAGCGTGTTGCGTGTGCTCCAGCTAGGGGGGCACTCACATTGTATGCCGAGAAGTCGAGGATGAATGAACCCATGGTGTATGCAAGCTCAGCGAGGGAGAACCGAATAGTAGCAAGAGGTCGGCGCGGTCAGATCTCTCTCATGCCGAGCCTCATGGGTTTGTGAAAGTATGGAATAAATGCTTAGGAGGAAGATAGACTCGTCAATCTCAGCTACGTGCCAATGCCCAAATCATCCCACCGCAGCTCAGTTCTCCATCCGAGTGTTTGAATATGCAGGTAAGTTGGGTCGAGACAAGAGCTGACGTCGATGTTGGGGAAGCAAAGCGCGTTATGGCGCACTCAAGCGCTGTTAGCTCAGGCAGGGAACGCGTTGGTTGGCTCTTTCCCGCCCTCGAACACAGTGAAAATAAGCTTGTCGAGCACCGCCACAGCAACGGAGAAAACTCACCTAACCCCGCTGGGCCCGTGCACGATGACAAGCCGCGCGGTTAGCGCTAAGACTGACAAGGGAAGGGGTACGAAATTGAGAACGTGATTGGCCAGATCGGCGAAGAAACACAGAGCCTGAAAAGTTAGGGACCGAGCCGGGAGAAAAAAAGAAAAAGAAAAAAGTGGGAGAATCATATTGCGTCTCGTTATTGACTTCTTTCTATCCCCCCAATTCATTTGGCTTATTTATAAATAAATAAAAGGGGTCTCCCGCACAATCGACCTTCGTTTTAGGACCATATATATTTCGGGGAGAAATATGAATGAAATGGCGAAATGTCTTCTGTCCGCGAAGACAAGAACACAGAACCCGTAAATAAGAAAATAAATGGTGCATAAAGCACGAGTACAAGTAATGGGATAGCTTTGACTGGACGTGGCCTGCTTGCGGCTTGTCTAGGAGAACGAGCACGGGCACTGGATTGGTTTCTCGTGAATTTCTATTGGCATTGTTATTTACGAGAACTATTCTCTCGCGGACGAACATCTGGCCATTTTTTTCAACCACGGCTAAAGCCCTCATTACGACCTTCTCGTGTGTGCGGCCTCGGCAAAATTATATCTAGCCATCTTAGCCTACGACGTAGCTATCTCGCTCATCGAAAGGTATAGGTGGCGAAAAGCACGGAGGATCAACAAAACGAAGGACAGTTGTCTATGCCCTATTCCTTATTTCTTCCTCCCGTATTGCTAATGAGTTTCCTTGCGGGTTGGTTTTCGCCCTCTCCGTGTTCTGGTGCTTTTAACTAGCTCTGCTCCTTTCATTTTATTTTACGAGAGCGCAGCCACCCCGGAGTCTGTTTTCGTTTTTATTTCGTCCATCTAACGCTCTGCTTGGGCGCTGAGTGGTTGGTGCCAGGAACGGGGTTCGGTTTTCAGGTGTGCGTATTTTTTGTGTTCTGCCTTGCCTCTTACCTTGCGCGGGACCCTAAATCCAAATCCCTAAACTACCGCCGGGTCGGAGACCGAAGGGTAATAGGCGGATGGCCAAGCTGACTTTCGTATGTTGTTGTGAAATTGGCTGGTCGCCGTTGGCGTTTCGATGGACTACAAAACGGGGCTTGCCAGTTTTCATGAGGTAATAGCCAATTTTCCCCGTCTCCGGAGCTCTGCATTTGGCCTGTTGCTGATCTGTGTCCCCCTGGACGCCGCCTGGCACCCCGAGGTAGCGGCCCGAAGACAAATGGGCTCTTACTTCTCGCTATCGCTTCTGCCGAATAGAAAGTGAGTTGAACAAAGCCACCATCTACGACCGCTAGATGGCTGGGCGGCAATAGCCAACTGCGGCAAAGTAGAAAAAGAATAGCACTGAAAGTGAGCCAGTAGCAAAGAGGGGCGTCGCTAAAGCAGTTTTTTTCCTTCTTGCCATGGTGGGTTTCTCTTTTCTTTTCCTTTGCGGCGTAACCTTACATTCGGGGAAAATAGGAACAGGAGGGTTTATTTACTTGTTTGAAAGCTCGCCTCATGACCTTCTCACAGCTTGCCGCATGGCGCCCATGGCATTGTGAAAGAGTGGAACAGGGTCCAACGCGTCAAGTGCAGCCAGAGACTCCCCAGGGGTAGCATTCTTCTTTTCTTGCCTTGCTCTCTGATGTTTTCGTAGTGCTCCTTCAGCAGAGCAAGTCACGTTTTCAATTTATCACTTTGCGGAGTACACACCGATTGTGTGTGCCCTGTTTCTTTCGTAAAAGGGGGATGGTAAAATAAATTGAGGCTGTCTACCTTTTTTTTGGCCGACTTCGGCCAATGTTTTGGTTTTAACAAATTCCAGGGCGAGTAATTCAATACGGCAGAAGCAGCGCGGAGAGGAGGAGAAAACAGCGGAACCCCACTCCAAGATGCGAGGAGTTGCTCGTAGACACTCCGTAATACAGGGTATCCGATGTCCATGGGTCAGAAAACGACGAGAAAAGTTCTGCTGCGGAGCTTTCCGGAAGAGGCTTGCAGTACAGCAAAAAGCCATACAGGCAGAGCGACAAATGAAAAGCAAACTGCAGAAACCCAAACCCCCGCTTGCAGAAAATAGAACATGCATGCAGGGCGAGCAAAGCATTCTCGCGGCTGCCTTGGGCACGAGACCGTCTGCTTCTGTGCTTTCCATTATTGTCTTCTTTTCGTCTTTCGCAACCCTGTTCAGCTGTCCCTTCGCTCTGTTGTTGGTGGCCATCTCTCCCGCGCTAATTACCGCGATGTCCAGAACGCATCTCGCCGTCCGCCCGTCTGCCCGTCCGCCGAATCCCGCCGCATTAGTCGTAGAAGGAAGATGTCCTTCAAAAGGGACTCTATGTCGGCTGTCGCCACATAAAGACCGGGATTTTTATTTCCTTTATTATTTTTTTTTCCTGTGCTGTGTGCTTTCTAGTCTTGGCGGCCAGGTTTGCGTGCGCTCGGCCATTACCCCCTCCCCTGCTCGGCTCCCGGGCGTGAACAAGCTGCATGCCGTCTCCATCACGAGTTTTCTTGCCCTTCTCAGCTCGCGGGCAGACATTTAGGACCCCCACGGTCTCACGGACTATTAGCACAGGCGGCGTTTTTGCTGCGGGCAGGACAGGCCAGGGCACAGACGAGATCAACGGTACTATTCCTGCTTGCTCCGCAGAGAAAGGCTGCGGTGAAAAAAAAAGTTGGGGGACGGCATGCATGCTCCCAGATCCGGATTTGCAGGCAATATTACGACGTTTGTCCGAGAGGAGAGAGGAGAGGTTGTGTGCACCCGCATCATGCATGCGACCAGTTTTGCTTGCAAATACAACTGGACGACAGCCCAACAACGCCTCGGCCGTATTATTTCTTTGCTTGGCTGGCCCCTTCTTCCAATCTCTTTTTGGCCTAGAGGGGGACGACTTCTATTACGACGTAACACCAATCTGTCTCTTCAGTCTTTCTTCGCAGCAGGAAAATGGAGACAGCAGACCGCTAGCCCTGCTCTACCCCGAGGGCAAGGCCAGGCCAAATCGTCCGTGCGCCGGGACGGATCTACGCTACGGAGTGCAGGAGCATGCCCTGCTGTAACATTATTAGGTCGAGGTTTTTTTTGTGCTCTTCTCTTTGGCTCGAACTCGCTGTAGTGGGCTCCTGCAAACACTCCCTCCCCCTTACCCCCGTCTCGCTGTCTTTCTCGCTGTCTTTTCGCAAGAAAAATACCTGTGCACTTTCCCACTTGCTCGCTTCCCTCTCCCTCTCCCTCTTTGTTTTCCGGCAGTCCTGGGCCTTCTTCCCCTCCTCTTTTTGATCCCCCTGCTGGACCCACCATCTCGTTGGCCTGAGATAAGGTACAGAAGGCTGCGTGCGGGCTTTGTCTCTGATTGGCTGTGGACGGCAGTTTTCTGTTGATGATTCTTTTGGCAATCGTTGTCTGACGTATCAACGTGCAGCAAGGTCACGAGGCGAGGCGAGGCCTACACAGAAAATGGGAAAGAGCGAGCTGGCCAACTCTGCGGAGCGAAGAAGGGGGGCCTGCAAAAAGACGACGGAGCCCCGTTTGCGTTCATTCCGCACTATTTTTCTTTCTGCGTCTTTTCTTACATGTCCTTTTTCGTTCTACTTCGTATTGATCGCCTCTCTTCCATTTCACATCTGGCCCCCAGCGTTCCACTCATTCTCCGTTCGAGACAAGCCCGATGCACAAAACGCATGGCGTCGTCAGGCGTTGCCCATTGGCCAGCCTCTTTCGCTGTTTGCCGAGTTTAGAAGGCTGCCTCCAAAAGCGAGACGCCGTCTGCGTCGGCAATGTATTATGGCGAAGTTTCTTTCGTGGCCCTGCAGAATCGCCGGGTGCCTCACTAGCATTCTGTCCTGTGTGTGCAGAGAAAGGCACCGGAATGCACAGAAACCCCTGCGGAGAGAAGGAGAAAGCCCGACTGACATAGCGCTTGTCTAGCACCACCCGTAGCGTTGTGCTGAAGCAGTAAACAAGAGGGGGAAGAGACAGGTTTCTGCTGCGGCGGAATTGCATCGCACTCCGTACTCCCGTAGCCTGAAAAGCTGACGACGTACGACGTGCGAGCATTACTCGTTCTCAGAGCAGCGTGGCCCCCCCCTCTAGCGTTTTTCGTCTTTCCCGGCGTTTCGTTTCGGCCGGTGTCGAGGGCCATGCAGCGAGAGGCGACATCGGCGGCCTGGGCACTCCTTTGCCTTATGGAGCAGCAGGTCTCTTTGAAAAGTCCCTGGTATGATTGGACGGTGCCTCGAAGCCAGGACCCAGGGGCGAAAAGTGACGAGAGAAAAAGGTATACTTTCCTATTCTGGAGCTACGGCAGGTTTCGAATTGTCCTATGGTTGCCCACCTAGCTCAGATTCCTCGGCCGCCCTGCAGCGTCTTTTTCTTTTACTTTTTTTTTTTGTTTCCCTAAGATGTGGGGTACATTCGAGGTGACGAAAACGGGCAGGGAAACAAAGGGGGGCTTGCTGCCTCGTTTCTTTGTCTGTGTGTCCGTGTGTCTGGTGCGGGAGACTCTTCCGACGTCAGCAGCTGGCGCCCAGGTCCACTGTGCCCTTGTTTCGTCTGCCCTGGGCCTTTTGGCGGCTCCGTATTGGTGGACGGGTTTCTCTTACACAAGATATTTTGGCATCGGGCTGGGAAGCGAGCGACAGGGCACGGAGTATACGAGCAGGAAACACATCGGCGAGGCGAATGCGACTGTGTCCCTTGCGGGGGACGATGGGCACAGGAAGATGCACAAGGAAAGACACACCGATGTTCTTGTCGTGCTGAGAGGAGAGCGAAACAGGGCTGCTTCTTGGCAAGATCCGCGGTCATACGGCTGGCCCGCCAGCCCCCTTTCTTCCCTGCTGCGTGGCCTGGTGTGTGCTCACAGCAGCGCTCCACACGAAATTCCTGTAAATTGCTCGTACGCTATTTTATGACTCGAAGTCTTACATCAACCCATTGGCCGCCGCAAGGCTTTGCCTCACGCCCCGTCCACGGCTCGACTTGGCTCGCTGGCCGCCCATCACTCCACGGGAACGCCATTTTCCTGCTGCTGCTGCGCTGCTCCGCGGTCGGGACAGAGCCTGCAGCCCGAGGCGGTGCCTCTCCTGCCTCTCGCGGCCATCTGCAGGACGGCGGGCTGCGTCTTACCTGTACGTCGTAATACCTGAAGAGCCATCACATGACCCTTCCATTTTACCTTGACATCGTCTTTCCTGATTTCCTCCTTTCCTCCCCTCGTCTCTGGCCGATGTCGTTGTGCGTCGCTGTCCTGGATCGGTCCCGGGTTCCACTTGGCAGTCGCTTATCCGAAAGAGCGTCAATTATTGTTGGCAGGGCTTTGGTGTGGTTTACGGCCGGCTGGCTGGCTGGCTGGCTGGCCGCTGGAGGCGTGTGGTGCCGACTTACACACTGCTAGCGTGGGTGGGCAGAGGTCTCTCCACCCTCTTCCCCCACTTCTAGCGTGCCTTTTTTGCCTCAAGGGCTCATCTTCCACATGCTTTTGCGCTGCGGTTTCTCTGCGCCGTGCTCTATTTTGTCAATTCCGCGTCTCTGACTCGCTAATAAGCTCCCCCAAGGACGGAGGAAAACAAAAAAAAAAGGAGGAAAGGCAGCAAGGGAAGAAAAAATTGGCTCCGACACCGTTCGACTCGGGAACCACCAATCTCATCCCACCACCAAATCTATCCACCATCTCCTTCGAAACCCCCATCCATCTACCCACCACACGGCCTAGCCAGCCTAGCAACTTAGTCCTCCTAGTAGTCGTTCATCTCTCTCTCGCCTTCGCTCCTCTTTCCCTCGCCCTCCGTCGAGTTCGGTCCATCCCATATAAGCTGCTCGATCACCCCTCGCCCCCCTCCAACTATTTCGTTTTTTTTTTCTTTTCTCTTCTTTTTCTTCTTCTTTTTTTCTCTTTTCTCTCTCCCCCTTTTTTACTTCTTTCCCCCTTTTCGCCAGCTTTTCCCAGCCTGCTTATGCATTCTGCTTTTGCTGTGTGATTATATACCCAATTCGGAAATATCGTGATACCGCTGCCGCATTTCCTGCTGCCAAAACCAAAAGCTTTTTTCGACCTCCCGTGACGAACGTCGTCTGTCCATTAACCTCGGGCCTTAGGCTTCAAAAGGTGAGTTTTTTTTAGAAGAAGAGATAAAATCCAAAGCACCGCGGGTCTCCTGCATTCCCCCCTCTGTCCCGTTTCCTCCTCCCCTCCTCCGGCACCCCCCCCCCCCCCGGGGGGAGAATTGGCAGAAGCACTCGAAAACGGCATATTTCGCAAGACGGCGAGGGCATATCTAGGGCGTGCCGGGCAAGTCTGTGTCGGCCACGCGGTCATACGGCCATGCGACCTCGCGACTCCATCGGCTCCTCGTCCCCTCAGCCGCCAATTCTGTCGTCACCGCGCAGCAGCACAAAAAAAGAATAAGCACGCACATGAGACAGAAACCGCAGCCGAGCCCCAGGCCGTCACACAAGCTCCGCGCAAAATGCGCAAAGCACGCGGATTGTGGACGCACTGCAGAAGCGGGCGCCGTCCGACAAGAGAAGAGACGACGCAAGAGAGCACACACGATCTAGAGCCAAGGCCGGAGAGCTCGGGCAAGAAGCACAGCGACAAGAAAGAGTGCGCGACGCACAAGAGAGCGAGCAAAAGGCAGCCAGCCGCGTCCACCAAGCCACGGGGAAGGCAAGGGTAACACACCCATCGCTTCTGGTGGCCCTGTTCCCATGCTCCTCACGCTCTTTGCGCTCCTGCTGCTGCTGCTGCACAGGTCCCCGGAACTTGGTGGCGCCCCCTCCTTTGCGAGCGTCTGATTCGCCGTTTTTCTCTCCATCGTCTCGTCGCCTCTTCGAAAATGGAACCCCCCGGTTGCCCCGACTTTTATTGGCAGGGGGTTGCGAAATTTGTGGCTAGCCCCCTTTGCTTCATTTTCCCGCGGAAATCCCACCCCCCTCATTCGCAAGGCTAGTGATGTCAGTATCGCTGCGCTCTGTGGTGGGGGTCCGTCATTATGGGCGAAAGACGGCATATGCTGCTGCTGCTGCTGCTGCTGCCGCTGCAGAAGTGAAGAGCGGGAGGCGGAAGGGACAGAGGGGTGCACGCCTGTCCTCCCGCTGCCCGGCTCGCTCTTGCTGTTTTCAATCGCCCTATCAAATCACCGCGCGCAAAGCCGATCGAAGGAGTGCATTGGAGCCGGTTTTATTGGCTGTCGTCACATCGCATCCCGCACAAAGGCATTGGGGCAGTTGCTGCCAAATCCGTCAGGAGCGACTGAGAGTGGCCCGGCCCGAGGAAGAGAGAGACAGAAATAAGAGAGCGACAGAAACGGAAGGCGAGAGCTAAGCCCAACTTTTGCATCACGAGAGCTGCTCTTAAAGACGTCATTTTGTCAACTGGTCTCAGACCAGCAAACGCCGTGCGAGTGAGCTGTCAGGCCCCTAGCTTTGCCCCCCCCCCAGCCAAAAAAAAAAGAGAAAAAAAAGGAGGGCTGCTGACTCCGGCCCAAAATTCATGAGCAACGAAGCCGTCTTCCGCTGCCTTTGTTCGCCACTGGCATGGAAATGGAGAAATGCAGCTCTTGCCATTGGCCGGTTTTTGGAGTAGCTCCTCTTCCGGCTTTCCTCTGTCTCTTCTCTATTATTATTTTTTCTTGTCATCGCCATCTTCGACTTTCGTCGTCTTTCGCCGTCTTTCTTCTCGATCTTTCGCTCGCTGGCTCTGCATCGCCGATCTGAATCTGCCGTCTTATCGCCTCTGCTGCATGCTCGCAGCTCCCTTCTGCCTCACCCCCACATCTACCACTATCTGCTATCTGCCCTCTGCCTCGCCAATCATTTCCTGTTGCCCCTTATTTTATTGACATAATATCCTCGCCTCTGCTTTGGCACGGATCGTTCTGAGCTATATAGCGGCGTTTTTGGGAGCTTTATTAACACAATTCTGGTTTTCTTCTCCAACAGATTTGCTTTGGTCTGAGCAGCATTCCCTGCTCCGAGGCCACTCATTTTCCCCCCTCGACGACGCCCCTTGTCCCGCGCTTCTTCCCGGTGTCCAAACAACAGGCTTGCCTAGCATGGGCTTGACGGCCGAGTTCGACGACCGGAAAATCCACAACGACGCCACTGCCGAGACCTACCATCCCTATGAGTACCAGACGGAGAACAACAGCTCGTGGGCTGGCGCTCTGCCGGTGAAGCAGTATGTTTCTGTGGCGTGCATCATGCGTCTACCTATTTAACAGCTGCTAACATGCGTCACAGGGGTTTGTACGATCCCAGTCTTGAAAAAGATGCTTGCGGTGTCGGCTTTGCTTGGTGAGTCTTTAGAGGGCCCGGGGGGGGAGGAAAAAGAAAGTTAAGAAGAGACAACAGAAGGAGAAAATCTAACATCCACAGCCACATTAAGGGCAAGGCGAGCCACAAAATCGTCAGCGATGCGCGCAACCTGCTCTGCAACATGACCCATCGCGGTGCCGTGGGTTCCGATGCTCGCGACGGTGACGGCGCCGGTGTAATGACCTCGATCCCGCACAAGTTCTTCGTCAAGAACTTTGAGCGCGAGGTCAACATCAAGCTGCCGCCCGCGGGCCAGTATGCCGTCGGCAACTTGTTCTTCAAGCCCGACCCGGAGACCCTGCAGGAGTCCAAGCGGCAGTTGGAAGACATTGCCGAGTCCTTGGGCCTCCGCGTCCTGGGATGGCGAGAGCCTCCCGTGGACTCGACCCTGCTCGGCCCCGCCGCCAAGTCGCGCGAGCCCATCATCCTGCAGCCATTTGTCGTGCTGCAGTCGGCCTACGGCGCCGGCGACGCTCCCGAGTCGACCGACCCGGCCACCTTCGACGAGCGCCAGTTCGAGCGCCAGCTCTACGTCCTGCGGAAGCGCGCCACCCACACCATCGGCCTGCACAACTGGTTCTACCTCTGCTCTCTGTCCAACAAGAACATTGTGTACAAGGGCCAGCTCGCCCCCATCCAGGTCTACCAGTACTACCACGACCTGGTCAACGCCGACTACGAGGCCCACTTTGCTCTCGTCCACTCCCGCTTCTCCACCAACACCTTCCCCTCCTGGGACCGCGCCCAGCCACTGCGGTGGGCCGCCCACAACGGTGAAATCAACACCCTGCGCGGCAACAAGAACTGGATGCGCGCCCGCGAGGGTGTCATGCAGTCCGACGTCTTCGGCGAGGAGCTCGAGCAGCTATACCCCGTCGTCGAGGACGGCGGCTCCGACTCGGCGGCCTTTGACAACGTCCTGGAGCTGCTGACCATCAACGGTGTCCTCTCGCTCCCCGAGGCCGTCATGTTGATGGTGCCCGAGGCATGGCAAGGCAACACGCACATGGACCCCAAGAAGGCTGCCTTCTACGAGTGGGCCGCGTGCCAGATGGAGCCGTGGGATGGCCCGGCGCTGTTCACCTTTGCCGATGGCCGCTTTTGCGGTGCCAACCTGGACCGCAACGGCCTGCGTCCCTGCCGCTATTACATCATGGACGACGACCGCATCATCTGCGCCTCCGAGGTGGGCACCATCCTGGTCGAGCCCGAGCGTGTCATCCAAAAGGGCCGTCTGCAGCCCGGCCGCATGCTGCTGGTCGACACTCAGGCCGGCCGCCTGATCGACGACTCGGAGCTCAAGGAGGCCGTGTCCAGCCGCCAGGACTTCCGCGCCTGGCTCGACAAGGAGCTCATCACCCTCCCCAACGTGCTCCAGAAGTTCGAGGAGGACAAGACCGTTGAGCTGGCGCCCAAGCCCACCGAGGCCAGCGTCCAGACCGATCCCCTCCTGCAGGCCTTTGGCTACACCTACGAGCAGGTCAGCCTGCTTCTGGCGCCCATGGCATCGGACGAGAAGGAGGCCCTGGGCTCCATGGGCAACGACGCACCTCTGGCCTGTCTGGCCGAGGCGCCGCGCCTGCTGTCCGAGTACTTCCGCCAGCTCTTCGCGCAGGTCACCAACCCGCCCATCGACCCCATCCGCGAGTCCATCGTCATGTCGCTGGAGTGCTACGTCGGCCCGCAGGGCAACCTGCTGGAGATGGACGCCACGCAGTGCGGCCGCCTGCTGCTGCCAAGCCCCATCCTGTCGATCCCCGAGTTCAACTCGGTCAAGAACATCGCTAAGCAGTTCCCGGCTTGGACGGTCAAGACTATCGACCTGACGTTCCCCAAGAGCGAGGGCGTCGAGGGCTACATCCGTCACCTCGACGAGATCTGCAACGAGACCACGGCCGCCATCGAGAACCACGACCGCGTTATCGTGCTGTCCGACCGCAACACGTCGGCCGACCGCGTCGCCGTGTCGGCCCTGCTGGCCTCGGGCATGGTCCACCACCATCTCGTCGGCAACAAGTGGCGGTCGCTGGCGGCCATTGTTGTCGAGACGGCCGAGGCGCGCGAGGTGCACCACATGTGCGTCCTGCTCGGCTACGGCGCCGACGCCATCAACCCCTACCTGGCGATGGAGTGCATTGTCAAGCTCAACCGCGAGAAGCTGCTCAAGGTCAACCTCAGCGACGACCAGCTCATCCAGAACTACAAGCACTCGTGCGACGGCGGTATCCTCAAGGTTATGAGCAAGATGGGCATCTCCACGCTGGCTAGCTATAAGGGCGCGCAGATCTTCGAGGCCCTGGGCGTCGACGACGAGGTCGTCGACCGCTGCTTTAAAGGCACGGCCTCGCGCATCAAGGGCGTCACCTTCTCGCTGATCGCCGAGGACGCCTTCCGATTCCACGAGCGCGGCTTCCCCTCGCGCCAGACCACGACCATCCCCGGTCTGACCGAGTCCGGCGAGTACCACTGGCGCGACGGCGGCGAGGCCCACATCAACGACCCGACGTCCATTGCCAACATCCAGGACGCCGTGCGCACCAAGAACGACAAGTCGTACGAGGCCTACTCGCGCTCCGAGTACGAGTCCATCAAGGCCTGCACGCTGCGCGGCATGCTCGACTTCAAGTTCGATGAGTGCACGCCCGTCCCCATCGATCAGGTCGAGCCCTGGACCGAGATCGTGCGCCGCTTCTGCACGGGCGCCATGTCCTACGGCTCCATCTCCATGGAGTCGCACTCGACGCTGGCCATTGCCATGAACCGCCTCGGCGGCAAGTCCAACACGGGCGAGGGTGGCGAGGACCCGGAGCGCTCGCAGGTCATGGCCAACGGTGACACCATGCGCTCGGCCATCAAACAAGTCGCCTCGGGCCGCTTCGGCGTGACGTCTGCCTACCTGGCCGACTCCGACGAGCTGCAGATCAAGATGGCCCAGGGCGCCAAGCCCGGCGAGGGCGGCGAGCTGCCCGGCCACAAGGTCACTCGGTCTATTGCGCGCACACGCCACTCGACCCCTGGCGTCGGCCTGATCTCGCCGCCGCCGCACCACGACATCTACTCGATCGAGGATCTGAAGCAGCTGATCTACGATCTGAAGTGCTCGTCTCCGCGGTCGCGCGTGTCGGTGAAGCTCGTCTCCGAGACCGGGGTGGGCATCGTCGCCTCCGGTGTGGCCAAGGCCAAGGCCGACCACATCCTGATCTCCGGCCACGACGGCGGCACCGGCGCCTCCCGCTGGACTGGTATCAAGTACGCCGGTCTGCCGTGGGAGCTGGGCCTTGCCGAGACCCACCAGACGCTCGTGCTGAACGACCTCCGTGGTCGCGTGGTCGTGCAGACGGACGGCCAGCTCCGCACAGGCCGCGATGTCGCGATGGCCTGTCTGCTCGGTGCGGAAGAGTGGGGCTTCGCCACGACGCCTCTGATCGCCATGGGCTGCATCTTCATGCGCAAGTGTCATCGTTAGTAGAACCCCATCCCTGCAGTCTAAGTCGAGAAGAGTATGCTAACCAAAGGAACCTAGTCAACTCCTGCCCCGTCGGTATCGCGACGCAGGATCCGGAGCTCCGGAAGAAGTTCAAGGGCACGCCGGAGCACGTGATCAACTTCTTCTACTACATTGCCAATGAGCTGCGTGCCATCATGGCCAAGCTGGGCTTCCGCACCGTCAACGAGATGATCGGCCACGTTGAGGTGCTCAAGGTCCGCGACGACCTGCGCTCGAAGAAGACGCAGAACATCGACCTGTCGCTGATCCTGACGCCGGCGCATAAGCTGCGCCCCGGCGTCGCCACCTTCAACGTGCGCAAGCAGGACCACCGCCTCTACGTGCGCCTGGACAACAAGCTCATCTCGGAGGCCGAGCTGACGCTCGATAAGGGTGTGCCGTCGCGCATCGAGTGCGACATCATCAACACGGACCGTGCCATGGGCACGTCGCTGTCATACCACATCTCGAAGCGCTACGGCGAGGCCGGCCTGCCCACGGATACCGTGCACGTGAACATCAAGGGCTCTGCTGGTCAGTCGTTCGGTGCCTTCCTGGCGCCTGGCGTGACCCTGGAGCTCGAGGGCGATGCCAACGACTACGTCGGCAAGGGCCTGTCCGGCGGTCGTCTGATCGTCTACCCGCCCCGGTCGGCCGTGTTCAAGGCCGAGGAGAACGTCCTCATTGGCAATGTGTGCCTGTACGGCGCCACCAAAGGCACATGCTTCTTCCGTGGTGTTGCCGCGGAGCGTTTCGCTGTGCGCAACTCCGGTGCTACGGCCGTCGTGGAGGGCGTCGGTGACCACGGCTGCGAGTACATGACGGGCGGCCGCGTCCTCATCTTGGGCAGCACCGGCCGCAACTTCGCCGCTGGCATGTCGGGCGGCATTGCCTACATCCTGGATGTCAACGGCGACTTCCTGGGCAAGCTGAACACGGAGATGGTGGAGGCGTCTGGTGTGGAGGAACCCGAGGACATTGCCTTTGTGCGCGGCCTGATCGAGGACCACCACCACTACACCGGCTCTGAGCTGGCGGCCCGCATCCTGGTGGACTTCAACCGCGCCCTGCCTCGCTTCATCAAGGTGCTCCCCGTCGACTACAAGCGCGTGCTGGAGGAGGAGGCCGCCAAGGCCGCCGAGGCCAAACGTGCCGAGTACAACCTGCCAGTGATCCCCGCCGCCGCGCCTAAGAAGGAGACCAAGCCTGCCTCGGGCGGTGCTCTGCAGGACCTGGAGGACACCGTCGGCGACCACGCTGCTGACAAGAAGAAGAAGGCGCTGGTCCTGGACAAGACGAAGGGCTTCATGAAGTACCACCGCCGTGCCGAGAAGTACCGCTCGGCCAAGACCCGTACCAAGGACTGGGCAGAGCTGTCGAGCCGCCTGGACGAGGACGAGCTCAAATACCAGTCGGCGCGCTGCATGGACTGCGGTGTGCCCTTCTGCCAGTCCGACTCGGGCTGCCCCATCTCCAACATCATTCCCAAGTGGAACGAGCTGGTGTTCCAGAACCAGTGGCGCGACGCCCTCAACCGCCTGCTCATGACGAACAACTTCCCCGAGTTCACGGGCCGCGTGTGCCCGGCCCCCTGCGAGGGTGCTTGCGTCCTAGGCATCAACGAGGACCCCGTCGGCATCAAGTCGATTGAGTGCGCCATCATCGACCGCGGCTTTGAGATGGGCTGGATGGTTCCCACGCCGCCCCCCGTTCGCACGGGCAAGAAGGTGGCCGTCATCGGGTCCGGCCCGGCTGGTCTGGCAGCCGCCGACCAGCTGAACCGCGCCGGCCACAATGTCACCGTCTACGAGCGCGCCGACCGCCCCGGTGGTCTGCTGATGTACGGCATCCCGAACATGAAGCTCGACAAGCGCATCGTCAAGCGCCGCACGGACTTCATGGCGGCCGAGGGCATCGAGTTCAAGACGGGCGTGGCCATTGGCGAGGAGCTCAAGCTCCTGGACCTCAAGGCGGAGAACGACGCCGTGATCATCGCAACGGGCGCCACGGTGGCGCGCGACCTGCCGATCACGGGCCGCAGCCTCGAGGGCATCCACTTTGCCATGGAGTTCTTGCACAAGAACACCAAGTCGCTGCTAGACTCGGAGCTGGCCGACAACACGTACATCTCGGCCAAGGACAAGCACGTGGTGGTGATTGGCGGTGGCGATACCGGCAACGACTGCATCGGCACGTCGCTGCGGCACGGCGCCAAGTCCATTGTCAACTTTGAGCTGCTGCCGCAGCCGCCGCCGGAGCGCGCGCGCGACAACCCGTGGCCGCAGTGGCCGCGCATCTACCGCGTGGACTACGGCCACACGGAGGTGCGGCAGCACCATGGCAAGGACCCGCGCGAGTACTGCATCATGTCGGAGAGCTTCGTGGATGACGGCACCGGCAAGGTCAAGGGCATCAACACGCAGCGCGTCGAGTGGACGCGGTCGCCCAGCGGCGGCTGGGACATGAAGAAGGTCGAGGGCTCGGAGCAGTTCTTCCCGGCCGACCTGGTGCTGCTGGCCATGGGCTTCCTGGGCCCCGACGCGCGCGTGCTGGGCGACGAGATCGAGAAGGACGCCCGCAAGAACGTCAAGACGCCGCCGGGCCAGTACATCACCAACGTGCCGGGCGTCTTTGCCGCCGGCGACTGCCGTCGCGGCCAGTCCCTGATTGTCTGGTAGGTTTATCACTGTGCCCCTTCAACCCTCTTCAATCCTTTCTTTGCTGTGACACGTACTGACGTCTTCTCAGGGGCATCAACGAGGGCCGGCAGGCAGCACGCGAGTGCGATCTTTTCCTCGAGAAGTCCACCTCGCTCCCCGTGACGGGTGGCATCATCAAGCGCACCGCGCAGGAGGTTCTTGGCGCATAAAAGAAAAACTAAAAGCTTCATTGATTTTTTCTTTGTCCGCCTTGCGCGTCGTTTTTTTTTTTCATTGAGACTGAACCTGATTTACATTGCATTACCACTGTCAAAGTTCTTGCTTCACTTGGTCCTTTTTTTTATCCTGTTTTCTCTGCTACTTCCATTGCTTGCCACCATTTTGCTTGTCTATCTGCTACGAGTTATCTGACCTTTGGTGTATTCGGAAAGGGGGGGACAATTTGCAGGTGGGAGGTTTCCCTGTGCTCTGTGCTTGCTTGCATTTTCGATGTCTTTTGCATTTCAGATGAATTTTTCTTCCTTTTTTTGTACATACGAGTCTATTGATTAGCTTTACCTAAAAAAAACATCGTAAATTCAAGAACCAGGTCACTGTGTTTTATACCTCTGCTACCTCTAGCAAGGCATCGCCAACCATGAAGCCTTGACCTTTCACTGCATGATCATCAGCCACAAATAATGACACACTTCACTCCAAGCCAGGAATAATTTTAGAGAATTGTGGCTTGGTGATCTTCCTGTTACTGACGCAGCCTTGGATGGCAGATTTCCAAAATCGCCAGATGCTCCACGTTACGAACAGGTTCACGCCGACAGGCAAGTTCGACGGCACAACCACAAGTGAATTGCACTCGAACTTGCATGTAGCCTGCACAGCCTCTTGATATTTCCTGCCGTCCTCCTCGTCTATGTCCGTGAGAATCGATCTCATCTTGCAAGACAACCGGAAGCCTTGCCACGCACTGAAAACAAACGCCCGCTTCCCGGCAAAGCCCCTGTGTGCATTGAGAAACGTGCCCTTGTCGCCTTTGCCCGTCTCCCCGACGCAGGGCCACGCTATTGGCTTCTTTCTCAATGCACATTGGCACAGAGGCTACGAACGAGCCCCAAATGGCAATATCGTCAATTTTCACGCCTTTTCTGCGTACGGAGTAATATCGAGTATTAGTGCAGTGAACTTAAGCAGGGCCGTCTTGGGAAACATCACACGTGCGAAAATGCTTGGCTGTCATTGGCCAATTGGGCGGAGAGCGGGGGCCTGCTCTGCGTTTCCCGGGATTCACAAGCTTGTATCTTCAGATACCTCGTGCAGCAGGGGCCGAGACTTGATCTGTACTTCTGCGCCTAGCGTCAGATGGTGCAGCGGCGAGTACTAGTCTAGTCTGCTGCAAGTATCTTACCTTGCTGCGGCAGCGTGCTGCTCCATTTTGGTGTGCATGCTCGTGCTAAGATACAGTGGGGGTTGAAAAAGCTGCTAGGGCGAGGCCACAGGGAAAGACCAGCTCTGGAACGAAATCGCTCACTAACTGCAAGCCGACACAGACGGGGCAAGAGCGACAGCCAGAGACGTCACCTGCCAACTGGAAAGGAAAGCTTTGTCCATCCTCTCTCTCGCCATTCTTTCTCGTGTCAGCTTCTTTTCTTTTTCTTTTCCCTCTCTTCTCTCGCTGCGTCCCATGCATCCTCGCGTGTCCCATTGCTTTCTGTCTTCTTGATTCCGGCCCTTGTCTCTCCCCTGGTCTGGGACATTCGTCTTCCTTTCCCCGTTGCCAATTCCTCCGCCTTGAGGCCTTGTCCTTGAGACAGCCTTTCCGACTTCCATCATGCGGTTCGGCAAGACGCTCCGCGAGTCCATCTATCCGCCATGGAAAGCCGAGTACATTGACTACAGCAAGCTCAAGGCGCTGCTGCGCGACGACGAGGGCGAGAACTCGGACACGGAGGGCGGCGAGCCCGGCTGGACGGAGGGCGACGAGAACCGCTTCTGCGATGAGATCTTCAACGTGCAGCTCGAGAAGGTTGCACAGTTCCAGGAGAACCGGGTCAACTTGCTGCGCGAACGGGCCGACGCCATCTTCGAGAAGCTGCGGGAGCTGACGCCGGGCGAGCGGCCAAGCGAAGGCGGCAGCGCGTCGTCCGACCACGCCGGCAGCGACAAGAGCAAGGACAAGAGCAAGGACAAGAGCGAGATCACAGTGCAGCGCGTGCGCGAGATCGAGGCCGAGCTCGACAGCATCACCAACGAGCTGCGCGAGCTCAAGCGCTACAGCAGCCTCAACTACACGGGCTTCCTCAAGATCGTCAAGAAGCACGACCGCAAGCGCGGCAGCAACTACCGCGTGCGGCCCATGATGCAGGTCAGCCTGACGCGCCGGCCCTTCAACTCCGAGGCCGGCTACTCGCCCCTGCTGGCCAAGCTGTCGCTCATGTACGAGGCGGTGCACCAGTACCTAAACCCTGACGAGGCCGCCGTGCCCGTCGACCTGGAGACCCAGCAGGAGACCAAGCACAATGGCGAGCGGTATATGGCTTCGAAGTGTAAGCCCTATTCTGTCATTCCTTCTTCCCCTTCCACGCTGTAACCCTCACTAACTGCTCAGTCTGGGTTCACCCTGACAACCTACTCGAGGTCAAGACCATGGTGCTGCGGCATCTGCCCGCACTTGTGTACAGCGAGTCGTCAGCGAAGGAGGCCGACGCGACCGTGGATCCGACCCTCACATCGCTGTACTTTGACAGCGACAAGTTTGACCTCTACAAAGCCAAGCTAGAGCGCGGCGCAGCGGCCGCTTCCCTACGCTTGCGCTGGTACGGCCAACTGGCGGCCAAGCCCGAGCTATACCTGGACCAGAAGGTTGTCCAAGGAGACGGCACCAGCGAGGAACACCGTATCACCATCAAGGACAAGTACGTCAAGCCGTTCCTCGACGGCAAGTACAAGATGGAGAAGAGTATTCAGAAGATGGAGCGCCAGGGCGAGCATCCCGAGGCCATCGACGCCTTTCGGAACACGGCCGACGCGATACAGACGTTCGTGAGCGAAAAGCACCTCGAGCCCGTTCTGCGGGCCAACTACGTGCGCACAGCATTTCAGAAGCCGGCCGACGACCGCGTGCGCGTCTCGATCGACACCAATCTAGCCTTTATCCGCGAAGACAATATCGACCAGCGGCGCCCCTGTCGGGACCCGGCCGAGTGGCACCGCCGAGATATCGACACCGGCAACGTCGTCTATCCGTTCTCGGACCTGCCACCCAGCGACGTGTCGCGCTTCCCCTTCGCCGTGCTGGAGATTAAGGTGCGCGAAGATGGGGCAGGCGGCGCCAGCCGCAAGCGGCTTGCGTGGGTTGAGGACCTCATGTCGTCGCACCTGGTGCACCCCGTACCGCACTTTTCCAAGTTTGCCCACGGCGCCGCCGTCCTGTTCGACGACTACGTCAACCAGTTGCCGTTCTGGTTGAGCGACCTCGACCGCGACATCCGCCGGGACCCGCAAGAGGCCTTCGCCGAGGAGGAGTTGCGGCGGGCGCAGCGGGCGGCCGATGAGCAGGTAGTCGGCAGTTTCTTAGGCACGACGGGCAAGTTGAGCTCGTACAAGCCGGCCAGGAGCTCGCCGGCCGCCAAGTCTTCATCGTATCTGGCGGGTCGTCTGGCGTCAGAGGCGTCGATCGCCCAACGGCTTCAGAAGCAGTCGGGCGCCGGCGGCGAGAACGGCGAGAACGGTGAGCCGTCATCCGCGAACGCCCTGCCGCAGGACGACGATTCTAGCGCAGGTGCTACTAATGGGATTCGCGCCGGTTACTCGTACGGGGCGATTTCGTCAGTGCTGCCGTCGTTCTCGATGACGCGGTACGCCAAGTGGCGGCGGTCCAAGGACCAAGTGCCTGAGCTACCCGAGGGCGTGACGGAGCCGACCGAGTGGCTCAAGAACGCGGGCCCGCTGCACATCGAGCCCAAGGTGTGGCTGGCCAACGAGCGCACGTTCTTGAAGTGGCAGCATATCTGCATCCTGCTAGGCAGCTTGTCGGTGGCGCTGTTCACGGCTGCGGGCGGCGATAATACCGTAGCAGCATCGATGGGCATCGTGTACATTGCGGTGGCCACGTTTGCGGGGTTCTGGGGCTGGTTCATGCTGCACACGCGGCGAGACATGATCATTGCGCGCAGCGGGCGCGACTTCGACAACATGATCGGACCTGTGGTGGTGAGCGTTGCGCTGATGCTGGCGCTGATTCTGAATCTCGTTTTTGCGGTAGGTTTATGCGTTCTGCCTTCTCCGCCTGTCGCCTTTGGTACCATCTTGCTGACAAAAACTTCTCTGCTCTAGTATCGTGCCGCGTTTGACAGGTGGGCCGACAACGACAGCACGTTGGTGACAGACAACAGCAGCTACGTGCACGCATAGGAGTGACTCCGGTGTTGGATGCGCAGGCTGGTATTCTGGTGGCCAACGCAGCACAACAGCACACAGCAAAAGCGGGGAGAGCTGCGCGAGCCTTTTCCCTCGTCCTTACCCTGTTCTCGCTGCACGATACGGTCGCGCAAAGACACAGAGAGCCCATGTGTCTTGCTGTCCGCCAGTCGCTCCCCAGCTGCTGTCTGCTATTTTCGTGCGTCGTGTCGCGCAAGGCCAACCAGATAGCGAGCAGGCATCGGCAAACTCTTGCGGCGGAAGCGGCGGGAGTCTGCGAGACCATGGGAACCCCACGTCATTTGAGCATATTAGAGCGGATGAATTATTGCATATTTTTGTTTCTGCTGGATTTCTTGTATTCTACTCATGTTCGTTTCTTGTGTTTTAGTTATCTGCATGGTTTGGCTGCCGTTTGGCTTTGTACCCGCCGCCTGCGAAACCCACAAAATGAGAGTCTTGATTCATACCCAAGTATCGGCAGGCGATCGCCTCCCAAACGTCTGGTCTGCCGTAATTGCAGCCAGATGTCTAAACTAGCATTTCGGCAGCGTTTGTGTCCCGCTTGTCTGGCTGGCTGAGCCTTACGGGTTCCCGTGCTCAGGAGGCCGCCGCAATTTGACGCTCGTCTGCCTCGCGTCGTGGCTGTTTCTTGCCACCGTTTTTGATACGCCGTTTCGCTTTTATTTTTTGGTCCCCTCTCTCCTCCGCCCTCTCACAGCCAGCCTCGTCCGACGCGTGTTCATTGGCCCGCCGCCTCGGCCAGAGCGTTTTGGCTTCTCGTCGAGCGAGTGCGCGTGATTGGCGAGAACGGGCTGCCATCCGGAGCAGGGCGTGCATGACCGCGTGCATATGGCTGCAGGCAGCTGAGGGAGCAAGCGTCGAGAGGTTGGAGAAGGGCACGCCAAAAAAAAAAGGGACTCCTAGACCGCCTGTTCGATCGGTGCGTCTCGTTCCCAGACACCCTCCGTCTCGAGCGAGTGCAAAGTTCAGCGATAGAGGGGCTGTCGTAGTAATGTAGAGATGCAAGGGTGGCTACGTGCTTTCCTTTCCACTTACTTATACACATGTTGACTTGGTCGAATTGCCGCTTCGGGGAGGAGCAGAGGCAGGCGTCTTGGAAGGGCGTTTCCCGACGAGCGGCCTTCCCAAAACGGCGGGATTCCTCCGTCTCTTGCATGAGATGCTGTTTCCCTTTTCCTTGCTTCGACGGCATTGAAGCACCACAACCAGAACGGGCCTATTATCCAGCTACAATTATATTATACGTATCACTATAGCGGTAATTTTGCCGTGCCGATGCCAGATATACGTCAGAGCACGCGCGCACATGCATGCTCCCTCTCCTTACTTGTGCTTTAATTGCATTTTTTTGCCCTTTCATTTCTTCCTTCTGCCTGTGCCCCAGTTGCGGTTTCCCTTTGCTTTGCTCTTTTTTCTACAGAGTGGTTCGCTCTTTCTACATTCATTTGTTTCGCACGCCCCTTCCTCCCTAGTTTCATGCTTTCCTATCCAAATATCCAATATCTCAATTCTCGTCTCCTTCTTTTGCTTCACTCCTCCTCTCCTCCTCTCCTCTTCTCCTCTTCTACTCCGCGTTCAGCGTATCGTTCCAGAATGCCCGGCCGACGTTGAAAAGCACGACGCTTGTGACTCTAGCGTATTACTCCCACCCACCTCAGGATCGGCCACAGCCACCCAGCCACGCAAGACAGCAGCTCCCTCCCTCACTGACCTCACTTTTTAATTTTCGCCTCTTTTCTTGCACGATACTTGGCGCGCAAGCAGGGGTGCGAACGTGGGAAGAGATAGGCGTCAGAGTGGGAGGACAACGCATAAGTCGGAACGACTCTCCACAAGGAGAGGGTAAAGAGGTTGCAGCTCCCTCGGCTCCCACATGCATGCACTTCCCAGCCTGGCTGTCAAAAAATAGCATTCTTAAATTTTTAATATTTGTACTTTTTGTTCTTAACCGTTTCATTTTCCTCTACTCTTCCTTTTACTGCTCGTTTTTTTTTCTTTTCATCATCTTTTTTGTTTTTTCCCAGCATTACCATTTACCGCATTCCATTTGCTTGCAACGCCATCGCAAACATCAACATCACCGCCCTCCGTCGACAAACACTCCTACCCGCCATTAACACTACCACCCACCTTACAATGAACCACCATGGACTCCATCAAAGAGATAAAACAAGAAAAACGAGGCTTCTGGAGCAGCCTCTTCCGCTCCCGCAGCTCCAAGAGCAAAAATGCAAAACTTGTGCGATCCGGACTTCCCTCCTGCGTCTCCGTGACAATCACTACATGTCTCGTAACTAACGTGCCATCATAGGAAAAAACCCGACCGCAGAGGACGATGAGTGACGACATCGACAACCAAGCACAGGGTTTGCCCTTCCGAGGAGCCCCTCCGGGCCAGCGTCGGCCAGGCACCACTCAGCTCCGGCCACAAGGCCCCGTCCCCGTCGCTCAGGTCCGCACCCAGGTCAAGCCTCAGAATTCGACCCCTGTGCAGCAGAGGCAACAACAGCAGCAGCAGGCAAAGAACCAAAAGATGAAAGCAACACCGGCTATCAACGGCAGTCAAGCAGCTTTCCACCACTATCCGGACGGAGCTGTGCCAAAGTCGGCCGCCGGTATAAAGCATTCCGCAGTGCCGAGCGGTTCTGCTGCCAAAGCGAAAAACACTGCGGCACGGACAGGCGACTGGTCGTCATTTCCTCCTGCACCAGCCGGTCCGCTTACCGAGTGGCCCCCTAGCACCATGTCTAACGATACGGAGCTTCCTCTCGGAGGTGCTTTAGAGTACATTTCACGTGGCGCACCTGTTCACAACGGCTTCAAGGAAGAGGTGCCGCACGCTTCAGATCAGCACTTCACATTATTCAGCACATCCTCGGGGAACCAGAAGAGTCCAGGACCCAGTAGTAGTGGGAGACGGAGCCGAGACCGTGATCGCGACCGCGATCGTGACCGCGGACGGGGCAACCGGCGCGGCGAAAGGGACTCCGACAGAGACGACAGCAACGGCCGCAGCGGCAGCAACGATGAGAAGTCTACCGATGGCGTTGATCTTCATGACTCAATGACACAGTTTATGACGATGCGCATCAACCGAGGTCATGGGTCCGCCAGCTCGTCTTTGCCTCCACTCTCTCCATGGGATACTCTGGAACAGCCAAGTTTTGCCTTCTGTTTTGGCCGCCGACCAGGCACCATAACACTAAACCACTGGGCCGGGCTCTCCGGAGCGTTGCCGCCGACAATTGCCTTACGTGACTCCGGCATCCGCCCACGGGACGTCAACCTCACCCAGATCTGTCAGCGGCTGCGCGATATTCAACTGAACGGTCTCGGCGAGGACGATGAAGATCGCCTCTACCGCAACTTGTATCGCCGCTTTCTACGAGATCCAGACCGCGTCTTCAGCCCACACCGAACTTTGGACAAGCAAATCACCGACCTAATCATGGTGCTGTCCCGTCCCGACTATTGGGTCGACTTTACCATACCACGCAACCAGGTCGTCACGCGCTTCATCTTTGACACAGGCCACGCCAACCATCTGAAGTACGAGCGGTTTTTCCACCAACTGCTGCTCAGCCTCGAACTTGATCTTCGCATCTCGTCGCGCCACCACAGTGACTGGGCGAAGGAGAAATTATTACAGCAGCTGCCGCCCACGCTGCAGTGGAACCTGGCTCTTGCCCGCCGCTGGCGAGACAATATCCGCGTTGACGCGTATGACAAATCGGCCGACCAGGTCAAACTGCGTCTTAAGCTCAAAAATCGCCAGGTTCGCATGCTACGGCGCTTCGCCGGTATGATGAAATGGCCCAACTATGCTGCCACTGTGGCCAACCTTAAGCAGCGCGACGCCGACGGCAGCCTTGTGTCTATAAGTTCCCATGCCATGGCGTTTTTCAGTGGTCTTGTTCTACCAGGGGTGAGTTTGTGTTTTCTCCCCCCCACCCCCCCCCAAAGTTTGCTCTCTTACTTTCCCTACGCATGCTGACCACCTCGTAGCCAACATTTCCCTTCACAATCATGAACGCCCTTATCGATATTGATCCTGACCGGGCCACTGACGACCTGTCCTTGTTAACACACCTACACCCACATTGTGGTTTCCAGTATCGCAATAGTTATACATACTGGACATCAACGTGCATCGTTGGCAAAGTTTTGGCTCCTACCTGTCGCGAGTTGGCCGGTTGGGTCGGACCTGCCCGCCCCACGGTAGATCTTGGCCGCTCACAGATCGCGCGCATTCGAACACGCCGACCACGACAGGGCCTTACAGCTGAGGATGCCTGTACGATGGCCGAGCGCTCAGATCCCCTCGGTCCACCTGCCGAAGTCTTTCCTGTCAAGGAATATAAGCTTGTGTCTGCGGACACCTTCGATGTTGTCGACACAGTTCGCATTGAGCTGTTGAGTTTGCGCCCCGCTGTGCCACCGACGTCCTCTGCCGGTACCAGTCCAGCTTCAGCTGGTTCCGGCGCTTTGCCACCATCTGCAGCGGGTACCCCTGTCGGTGGCAGTAGCAGTGCTCCTCGTTGGTTTGATGCTTCTGTCCAGTTTGCTATTGATGGCATATCATGGCCGATGCGTCTCAACTATGATGTTTCCTTTGTTTCTGCTTGGCCCTGCTCCAGCAAGCCACATCCGCTTTTTTTCGACTATGCATTCGATGTTGTCAAAGCCGACGAAATAGTCAACGTTCACGATTGGGCTACGCCTTGCCCACCGCCCGGGGGGGCGGGTGGTGGGGGACATGGCGCTCACACCCGCAGTCATACCATGTCGCCGACAGTCCGTTTTGGAGGCGTCGGCGTGCCTGGTCCACGCTACCCGTCCATCTCTAAGGATGGTGATGACGAAAAGGTGCTTGTTGTGGAGGCCTTCGGCGTGCCAGACAACGAAGTCCTTGCGCGGGCCTGGTGTTCGCATTGGGGTCTCAGCGCAATTGTAGCCGACCTGAGCGAAACTTGGTAAGTATATTTTGTCTTACTATCCCGGGAGAAAGAGGCATATGCGCTGACCTTCGTATGATAGCATGGCATGTGCAATCCGAGAAGCGTATGCCGCCACTATTACGGTTGTCATTTTAGTAGACGGCCAACCAACTTACGGTGATGAATGAAATGAAATGAACTGAGGCAGTTCTTAATGATGAAATAACAAGGCTTTGTTGAGCTAGACAAGACCTCAACGGAGCATCCCGACGACGAAAACCAGACTGATTCCCCTTCACGGTCAGCGAAGGTACGAAAGTACGGGCATAAAAAACACAATATGAATGACCATTTGGCTCAACGCCGTTTCTTTCTTTTGTTTACTTTTATTCACATTATTTCAGTATTCCCTTCTCGTTTGTACACCAAAAATTGCATCTATATACCCCTGGGATGGCCGTGTTGGATTTTGCCTGTTTTAGCCCTGCATTTATTTCTCTTTTTAGTATCTCACGAATTTAATAATTTTCCCCTTTATCTAATCCTACTGAAGGTGACCAGCCCGTTTCAAGGTCTCTATGTTCCGGGCATAGCCAGCCCCTACTCAGCGTATTCAAGTCGGATTTTCAAGACGAGATAATAAGTCAGTCTAGAAGGATGAGAACACGGCTTAGAAACATCAGGTGTGGATTTTATTTGTAAGATCTTCTACAGAAAATTTCTGGTTTTGTGAGTGCGTGAGAGACAAAGGAAAAAAGGAAAGAAGAAAAGAAAGCAAGAGAAAAGAAAGGGAAGAGAAAAGAGAAGAAGGAAAAGCGAGGTGAACCAAGTGCCCTCCAGAACCAATTTGCGCACTATGATGATATCCTGCGCGCCCATATATGTGATTTGACCCAAAAAAAAAACTAGGCATGTGTTGAAAATCTTGACACGTGGATGCATTTCAGTAGAAAATTCCGTCTAAATATAAGGAAATGTTTTCGTTGTAGAGAACCGGAAAAGAAAGCCACTCAAGTGCAGTGCTTCTTGATGCTGTCAATGCCGAGGAGGACCTCGACTAGGTCGAGCAGGGTCTGGCCGCCCTCCTTGATGGCCTCGTCACGGTTGTTGTGGAAGTCCAGGAACAGCTTGGCGACCTTCTTGACACCGCCCAGGACTTTGATAAGCTTCTTGGCCTTAAGCAGCTTGGCGGCGGGCAGCAGGTCGCCTGCGATGGCCGCGGCCACGGCGGCGGCGCACTCAACATCCTTGATGATGCCGTCGACGGCCTCCTTGGTGGCGGCAATGGCCTCGGAGTTGGCGGCCTCACCGGCCTCCGTGCCGCGGGTCGCCAGCGCGTTGGGCGAGGCAATGGCATCGACGGCCGAATTGCCGGCTGGACTCAGCCAGGCATGGACGGAATCGTCGCCCGCAGCGATGACGGTGTCGGGCACCGTGGAGATGGTGTCGATCAGGGCCAGGAACGAGCCCAGGGTGACTGAGAGGGGCGCATCGACAACAAAGTCAATGGCATCGGCAGTAACATTGCCTGAAGAGGCGAGGGGAGCGGCAAAGGCAGAGCCAGCCAGGCTGGCAGCAATGGCAAAGGCGTTGAAAAGCATTTTGAAGAGTGAGAGGGTTCGTTTTTCTTGAAAGAAAAAAAGAAAAAGTTGAAAGTGGATTGCTGAGTAGAAGAAGAGGCTGTTAATTGCTGGTGTTGCTGTTGTGGATGATGAGATGAAAGAAAGAAAAAATGATGAGAATCGAGCGAGGACAACGTCTCTATTTATGTTGGGTTCGAAGTCTATACAATTCACCTCTGAAGCATACAAATGCACGAAGTAAAGCTTTTCGCATACGGTTCGCCGTTTTCTCCATTTTCGTAGTCTCCATTGCTTTGGCTTTTCTTTTTTTGGACCATCTCGATATAAAGAGGCTCTTGGCGGATCCCACCAGGAAAATGAGAATTGAGGCGCTTCTGGAGCATCATCTCATCGTGAACACATCATCTCTATTTGGGGCGCGCGCGTGTGTGTGTTAATAAGGGGCCGGTCTATTCAAAGGATGGAGGAGTGAGGGCTCTGACGGTCTCGCAGACGAGGGACCTCTCTCCGTTTGATACGCGCCTCTTTGCCAAGACTGAGTTTTTTTTCCCTTTTTTTCGTTTTCTTTCTTCTTCCTTATTTTTAGAAAAAAGGTATTGAAATTATGTGGCTGACAAGAGATGTCGAAAGATGACCAAAATACGGGGAGAGGTCTTTGGTGGCGGCTGTCTTTGGTTTTTTTTTTTCGTTGTTTACGTCCCCCTTATTTAGGACCATTGCTTTTCCTTCGAGCTCAACAACGGCGGCCTTCGTCTACCGAAAATATGTAGCGTCTCAATTTACAATCGTAGAGAACAACTGTTAAAGTTCCCTACTGAACTACAATATGCCCCTGTTCTTTTGACGGGCCTTCGCTTTCTCCTGATGTCATAAATCAGTTCTTCAAGCCTCGGAGCGGCGCCGGCAACGGAACGCGGACGGCAGCATATTCAAAGGGATATGGCGCAGAGACTGCGAGTATTTCTAGGGACGGCATGCCTCAAACTGGAGACAAGGCGTGTCTGTTGCTTGGAGTAGTTTGATCCTGCAGGCTCGGAAGTGTGGGAGGTGTTCGTGGCTATGCCCTTTTTTTCTCATTTCACCTCAAGTTGTCAACGTTAATCTCTCCCACGAAAGGATTCAGACGATGCAGGCGAGCCGATGGCAAAAATGGCTTGAAGTTAGAACGAGTGGCAGTGCTGGTCGAAAGTAGCATGTGCTTGCGTACTCACTTTGGGAATGAAAACGACTTGCAGAAAAAATTGATAAAAAATTGGCAGAAGCAAAACTTTAGCTTCGTTTGCCGTTTTGGCCCCTATCTACTCCCGGCCGGCACCTATATGGAAGAATGCAGTAAAGGATTCAGGCTTGGATCTTGGCTCATCTATTCCTTTTATTTGGCTCTATCAACCCGTCAGCAGCACAGACCAAAAAGCTTATAGGGGCGGATTTTCCGGGAAAAGTAGAATTTACCAAGACGGCATGTATAGCTTAGCATGGCTTTTCGAATTTACAGTTGGATCTCACGAGATTGAGTTTCTCGCAGCCTTGTTGGATGCTCATGGGCTTATTCGCCTTGCTTGGCATTTTGCAACCTTGCCTTGTCTACCTTTTCTGATGATCAGAGGAGAGTTGCTGGTCAAGGGCAACGAGCCTTGTTTTTCTTTTTCTTTTTCCCCATATCCACAGTAGGTTCTTCGCTGCCAACCAGGGCCATAATTCACAATAGAATGAACGCCATGGAATGTTGAAAGTATGGAGGTTCCATCTTGGCAGGATCTTCCAGATACACAATATCGAAAGATATCTTTCATGGCTGAAAGAAAAAGCTGCCGAAACATACGTCATGCATGGGCCGAATCCGAGGCAAAGTTCATAGCAATGGATCCCAAACTACAAACCGAACATAGTTCCTTGCCTCTTTGGAATCCCATGGTAAATCAAATCTGCCTATATTGCCTCTTCCACCATTCTCGTTCTCTACTGGTCTCCCGCCCGGAAACAGAACAAATGCGAGATCCTGTCATCCTCCCCAGCATGTGGACCATTTGCTTCATCAAGCATTCTAGATCATTCGAAACACCTTTTCCCCGTCCCTTTTGTGCCCCTTTTTGTAACGTTCTCTAGATGATACCTTTCATGGGGGTCCTGTTGGATGGATGGCGCAACAAATATCCCTAGGGCTAGTTGAAGTAGGGTTCGACAGAACGCCGTTTTCTATATTCCACACCGAAGGACGCTTCTAATTTTCTGGCATTCTTCTTCTCAATATTTTCTCTATCGCTGCTTCTCGACCCGCCCCGCGCTGCTTCCGACCACCTAGCCGCCGACCGGCCTAGAATGGAATCACAGAAAACTAAGCCTCGTCGTTAATACACTGATATATTGGTCATCTAATTACAAGCCTGTTGTCTGTGTGGCTCCCAATCCCAGTCCCCTTTGCCTGTATCCCTTTTCATCCTATCGCATCCTATATAATTGCTTGCGTGTCGTGGCTGGGACGGTCCAGAACGGGCCTCTTTTTGGGCCTTTCATTTTGAGTACCTCGCCGCTGGGAAGAGGCTGTGACCCATTCGAATTATCACTGAGCCACGTCGGTTACTTTCCCATAGGGTATTTTGAGCACTGAACGAACGAGACGGCCTTACTTGTGCCTCTCTTGTCCTTCTTTTAATATTAAACCGCCACCCGTTCTTGTATCGTTTAACGACCCGAGACAAACTCATCTTTATCAAAGAAAAATAAAAGGCGACGGCGACGACAACTGGCCGATGCAGGATTGGTGACGATTGCGATCGGAGAAGAGACGTAACATGATCCGTGCTATATTTTATTACGGGTTTTAATATGAAATAGCGAGACCGCATGTCCTTGAACAAAAAGGAGAGAAAAAAATAGAGCGTGGAGAGGAATGGAACTAGATGCGGCGCCGCGGGACTTCCTCTGCCTCTCGCTTCTCTTTCTCGTGCCACTCCGGGCAGCCGATGCGGGCTCACCGACGACGTGCCGCCTGGTTCTCTCTCTTATCTCACTTCGGACTCCGAGTTATAGAAGGTCATCCTGTATATTTTTGCTTGGCGTAAGACTTTTACTATTTTTTGCACCTGCACATGACTAAAATAGAGAGGGTCAAGAAATAATCTCTGGTAGTATCGTTGAACAATACCACGTTGGATGTGCGTTGGATGTGTGAGACGGTCGTTGCATCAAGAAGAATTTCAAGCAAATGAATTTGATTTTGGTTTGATTTGTCGTTTTCGTACTTTCCACCCCCGGCCGTTGGCTTCATGTAAGATATCTTACAAACAAGATCTTGTGATGTACAGTTGATGATGTGTCTCTCCAGTTCGTCGCTAAGTAAAATACAGAAAAGATGAGATGATGCGTGTTGGGTACGTGGGGAAAAGAGAGGAAGAGAGAGAGAATGCCTCATCGATGAATAGAGGTAGCGACGCGAAAGGGGTGATGTAGGAATTCCGGGAGCGCGGTGAGTCATAAACATCATGATGATGGCGGAGGTTGTGACTGTAACAGATCCGTTATGCCCGCATTTTCCAGCGCCTGGACCTTGCTCTGCGCCATAAAGCGGCCAATCTTCTCCAGCATATCCTCTGTCAGCTCGGGTTGACCCCGGGCCCTACGCAGCGCTTTCTGCTGAATGTGGAACTCCTCCAGCGGCGTCCGCATGCCCGGCGGCGACACGCCCGGCTGCTGGCGCTTGACTAACGCGCTGCCGTATTTCTTGGCCTCCTTCTTGGCCGCCTCCTCGGCTTCCTTAGCCGCAGTGTATTCGGCTGTGTGCCGTGTACGGAAGCGCGAGAACTTGTTGCGCAGCTCGTCTAGAACGGCCTCTGGCGCGGGTGGGCGTAGGAGTGTCGGCACAAACGTGACCTGCTCGGCGTCGATGCGCAGGGTGTCGCTGAGCTGGTCCTCGTGCTCTGGTGGGGCGGAGGCGCGCGGCCAGGGAATGCGGACGTTGAGGCCTGGAACGATGCGCGTAAAGGCCAGGCGGCGAGTGGCACGGTCGAGCTGGAACGCGGTCGGGCGCAGCTCGCGGATGATGACGTCACGTGTATTTCCGGTGACCGGGTCGGTCAGCGGGTGGACGAGGCGGATGGCGTTGATGGGGATGGACGACTCCATCTGGTGGACGGACTGGGAGTTCTCCAAGACGAGCGCTTCAGGCACGGTAATGTTGGTCTGCGGGGCGGAAGTGGTCAGTTGAGAAGCAATATCAGGTGTAGAAGCAGGTTGCCTGGCTCACTCTTGCAACACCCTCAATCGTCACGGTGCCTTGGTCGGCCTTAATTTCCTTGATCGGCCCAATGCTGCCCTTGAACGGGCCCTCCATGACGACGACTCGATCGCCCTCGGCCAGACACAGCCGCTTGGGCGTGCCGGCCCAGGCACACCGCGTCGTGGCCTCCCGCAGCGTGATGGGGCTGGTCTCGTTGCGAATGCGCCGTATGCTGAGCGAGCCCCAGTGGGAAATGTTCTCGTTGGCAAACATCTCGCCGCCGAACCGGTTTGTCACGCTCGAGTGGCCGCGCCGCTCGGAATCGGCCACGGCGCCCGCGTTGTTGCGCTGGGGCGCCAGGGGCCCCATCGTCCACATCTCCCGCCGTGCTCGCCGGGCCTGCCGCGCCTGCAGCCGGATCTCCTCGTTCAGAAACCGCCGTACACTGGTGATGCGGGTCCCCTCGATCGCGCCCAGGGCCGCCTCCTTGATCTTCTCCCGCCGTGCGGCTTGCTTCTCCGCCTGCGCGGTGCGTCGTGCGAGCTTCAACATGGCGGGCGGTAAAGGGGGAGGGACTGTGCGGTAGAAAAGCGAAAGTCGGTCAAGCGAATGCTGGGCAGATTTGCCCACACACTGCAGAGTTGGTCAATTGGGGCGTGAGCAAGCGTTCTTGGAGCTCCCAGCGGCCGCCGTTTACCGAAGCTCTGGTGTTGAATCGTGATTTTTTTTCTTGCCCGGAGCTAAGTTTCTTCCTGTCCCGATTAGACCGACAAACTAACCGTTAGGTCACATGACCCGCCCCGAAGCTAAGTTAAAAAGGGTGCTGGTTAGCGTTGGACAGGCTTCGTATCTTACTGCAAAGCAGTGTTATATGCCGAGCAACTCCAGGTAGGAACGAGATACGAGAGAGGCGCGCAAAGATACCCTGGTGCAAGAAATGTCTAGGATTAAAGAGTTTGGAAGGAGCCCGTGAGGACCGATTCTCTTCTGCTTATATGCATCACGACACTGCATCGATACTAGCATAATCTCGAACATGCATGTATGCGGCTGGCTCTGTTCCTAGCACGTGCAGAGTTGCCTTGCCAAGACAGATCCAGTTCAGCTTGCATTGCACAGTCCGGCGGAAAAAAAGAGACGAGCGATGAGAGGTTCGCGCCAAGAAGATGCGTCAGCGCGTTCCGGCGCCATAGTGAGATTGGGCTGGAATACAGAGTGCGCAGCAGAACACCCTTCTGTGGCTCTACAAATTGTCTGGTGAACAAGGAGAAGAGCCATGTGGGCTTGGGCTGGGCAGTCAGCCCTTTCCCCACTAAAAAGAAAAAGTCCTATGATGGGCGCGAGGAGTAGGATCATGGGATCAGCTGCGTCTTATCGTACTTCCGTAGGACTTTTTGTGCACGACCACCTCTGAGTAAGCATTATGCATCTACGCGAACTATTATCTTGCATACGAGCAGCCGTCCGCTTCGCGTCATCGTTCATCGTCATCGCTGCAATGCTGCCGCTGCTGCTTGCAGGCAGTCGTATATTCTCGGCGCACACCGTCTCTTTGCTCCCCCGGATGCACAGGCAGCGCCTCTTCGTCCCCCTTTCTAACACCTCATGTCGCCGAGCGGCAGGAAAAGAAAGCAGTGTACCAGAGAGACGGGTCCGCCCATTCTCGGGTAGGCCGTCCACGCACTGGTCGGCGGTCCCTCCGCCAGTGCTGTGTCGTGCTGTGTTGTCGTGCGCAAGTCGCCGTTGCTTGTGAATAATACGGCGTATTCCCTCGCCTTGTTCTGTCGCCCTCTCCTCTCTTTGCTGCTCGGTCTCCGTATTTTCAGTCCGGGGCTTGGCCGTTTGTGGACTAGAGCGGCATCCAACGGTGGTTTCGCGAACTGGACACCCCTTGATTTTCGGTGACGGGAACTCAGCCGGTTGTATTTTTAGTGCAAGGTGGGCGTATTACTCGTAGTCGCAGTCGTAATCAGGGGAGGCTTTTTTGTATTTCTTTTTTTTTGTTCCTGTCCTCTCCTGTCTCAGAGGACATGAAGGGCTTTCCTTGTAAGCGCATACGTTGCTCGTTTATGTGCATCTTCCCAACAGACACGCGGTCCATGCCTGGCGTTGCTTGCGAGACACAGCAAACAGACAGACAAACAAGCAGGGAAACTTAAAACGGCCGCATCAACAAACAGGGACCGGCTTTGTTCTCCCTAGGCAGGGAGACAGACAGCCACGGCTGCCTGCAAAGAGGAGCCGCAGAACCACAGGACCGCAGAGATGCCAGTCCTATAGGCTGTTTGCCAGCTAATGACTCTGCTGGCTGAGGCAGCCGGCGCGCAGGGGCCAAGAAATCAAGGCAATTCGGGTGGATTTTTTCTGCTAATTTTTATTCGTTCTATTTTCTGCTTCTTCTTTATATGTACGTCGTATTCTGGAACTTCAGGGTTTTTAGGGGTGCGCTTTTAGTGCAAAATGGCCATCTTTCCCAGGGGCACAGGGAAAAACTCGCCACTGGCTGCAAGGCGGCCCTCTCTGCGATCCCCCCCCAGCGCTGTTCCGCGCTGCTGCCCGCTCAGGGTGCCAGGTTGCCAGGTGTCCCACTGAAGCTTGCCCTGGTGGTGCCTTTCCCTACCCCCTGAGATACCAACAGCGCTGCGCCAGCCCCAGGGGCACGACCGTCGCCCGCCCCGTCAATTGCATTTCCGCCATTTTATTTCTCCGCCTTTCTGTCTGGTCGCCCTCCTTGACCGTTCCCTGCCTGCCCTTGCTCCGCCTGCCCCTTCGCCTACCATCCGCCTGCTCGTACTTCTCCCTCCTGCTGCTCCCTCCTCCTCTTCTCTTCCCATAATAATAACAATCAAGCCCGTTCCATCCATCCACCATCTTTTCCAACCCCCCTTCTCTTCTCCATACATCGCCAGAGCTTCCTCGGTCTCTCTGCTGTCACCCTTGCTTTTCTCCTGCCGCCATCATCCCTTATTCCATCCTTTCTTCTTCCTCTGCTTCCTCTCGATTTTCTTCCCCCGGGTTGTCTTCGTTATCTTCCTTTGCCTCATCCCCCTCTCCCTTTTCTCTCCCACCCCTTTCTGGGTGCTCGTATTTCGTCGTCGTCTCGCCGATTCCGCGCTTCTCGCCAGTCACATCTTCCCGACTCGCTCGACCTTCCAACCCACAACCACAAAAACCAACCCTCCAACAAAATCACCATGGCTGAGATCCGCCGGAAGCTTGTCATCGTCGGTGACGGTGCCTGCGGCAAGACCTGTTTGCTGATGTATGTTTCTTCGTCGATTGCGTGCACCGCCCCGTTTTTGTGACTTTGACACCGCTCCTGGTGGCATTCTCGTTTTGCTGCCCGCCATGTTTCCATTTCTTGTTTCTGCACCCACGTGCAGGACGACAACAAACTATCCTAGGCTTCCCTTTCCGAGCGGGAGCTGCTTCATCTGCTACCACATACCTCCTGTTGTTTTATCTTGCTATCGTCATTGATCTGTTGATGCTAACTCGTCCGCCAGTGTTTTCTCCAAGGGCACTTTCCCTGAGGTAAGATAACATCATTTGCTATTTGAACAGACTCGAATATGGCATCAAGCGTCCTAGGCCGTGCCCCAGTTCTTCCCCCCTCACGTCCTTCGCACTGCCCTTCGACAACACGCATCTGGTCGTACATGCCCAAAGGAGGCAGCCGCCCGCCGGTTTGGTGGTAGAGGCCGACATGCCGAGATGGCACGAATACAGAAACAAGAGCAAAACCCAAGAGCAGAGACCAATTCTCTTCAACTGAGAAACGGAGAACCAAACGTAACAAAGGCGGTCGAGGTTACCCCTGAGAAGGGGTCAACCCGGACAGTACTCCTACTTGCCGAAACACCCACTGCTACTAAGAAATGCAGCTTTCTTCGATTTTTTTTTGTTCGCAGCCTTATCTGGCTGCGTCTTCGGTTTCTTGCACTGCCGTGATTCGCTCTCTGTCGCCTCAACCAACCAAAACCTGATGGCTTCTCCTCGTCCTCTTTTCGGCCGCAACTGCATCCCCATTTCATCCTGTGCCATATAGATACTCGCTGCTCAGTGCTCAATGTTTGTTCTCGCAGCACTTTACCTTGCTAACTCAACTGTAACTACACAGGTCTATGTCCCCACTGTCTTTGAGAACTATGTCGCCGATGTCGAGGTTGATGGCAAGCACGTCGAGCTGGCGTTGTGGGATACGGCTGGCCAGGAGGACTACGACCGGTTGCGCCCTCTGTCCTACCCCGACTCGCATGTCATCCTGATTTGCTTTGCCGTTGACTCTCCCGACTCTCTCGACAACGTCCAGGAGAAGGTACACGTCGATCATCCGCTGCATATTTTTACCCAGTTTCCGCCCTCTTCCGACCCTATCCGAGGTATACAAATTTGCTGACGGTACATTGTTTCTCTCTGTATAGTGGATTTCCGAGGTTCTGCACTTCTGCCAGGGCCTGCCTATCATTCTGGTCGGCTGCAAGAAGGACCTTCGTTACGACCCCAAGACCATTGAGGAGCTGCGCAAGACGAGCCAGAAGCCCGTCTCTCCGGAGGAGGTAAGAATGCCTTTCACGCCCGCCGGCCGCCGCCCCTGGGCACATATTTTATCATAGCAGTGCTAACAGTCTGTTCAGGGTGAGGACGTTCGCAAGAAGATTGGCGCCTACAAGTACCTCGAGTGCTCTGCCAAGACCAACGAGGGTGTCCGCGAAGTGTTTGAGCATGCCACGCGCGCTGCACTGCTCTCGCGCAGCGGCAAGAGAGGAAGCAAGAAGAGCAAGTGCTTAGTTCTGTAAAGCACGTGACGGCAGTGTCAACACCTACAGCGACAAAGACATTTATCCTCGTTTCTCAATTCTTGGTCGACTGCGCGCACCGTTTCTTGCCTCGTTTTCTCTCTCAACACGCCCTTTGTAATCCACCTTTCTTCTTCCAACCTCCCATCCAGGTTTTTCTTTTTCCTCTTTTTCTTTCGCCTTGTTCGATAGTCGTGGGTTGCCGCCACGGGGCCGAGCCTGGGCGTGCTTTCGTTCACGAACAACGCGGGATCGGTACGGCACTTGCCGCCTGATGTAATGGATTTGGCTGGGAGTTTTTGGTTCTATTTTCGTACCGTTGCTACTTACCACGACTGCCTGTTCACCATCGGTCTGGCGTGTCATAATCGATTGGGTCTCTGAACACTGAACAACAACACTCGGAACATATCGGCGGGAGAGTGAAACCCCCCCTTTTATTTCCCTTGATACCGAAGCAGGAGGGGGACAATATTTGCGGTTTTTTTCAGTTTACCTAGTTTTTTTCCGTCATTTTTATTCTATGTTTTTCTTGCCTCTGCTGCTTGACGTTATGAGTTATTGCCAGTGAAGAAAAGTTGCGAGACTACGGGTGGGTGGAAGGGAGGCGAGGCAGGCATAGACACGAGGGAAACTCCCAACATAAATTGCCATGTAGGAAGATGTTGTCTACAATGAATCCGCCGGTGTTAGAGAAAGAGAGAGACTGGAAGGAAAAGTGAAAGCTTTCGTCAGAGGATGTCATCGTCTTAGGAGACTATCTTGCGAGGAGCGGTACCTGTTTTTTTTTTTTTTTTTTGCACATACTGTTTACTCTATCCTAGTTGTTTTACGGTAGAAGATTTCCCTTCTCATCCTTGCCTTGCTACCTCCAGACCTCTTTTCGAATATACTTTTATTGGTTTCTACAAAGCGCCTCTTCTCGTCCTCCTGTTCTCAGTTTGGTCTGTGCCTTACTTGTCTTGCCTGTGCAAACTTATGCCTTCAGGTTGATTTTGAGCTACCTCTTATCTTGCGTTACTGTGTATTTGGTGCCTCATTCTATATGTGTCTGCCAAGATAAGAAACACCGACTGGCCTCTAGGGATTCCGTTCGCCTCCCATTGTAACTTTTCCTTGCTAGCCAGGGTCGCCTTGATTTCTAGTCAAAGGCTGACAAGGTGGCAAATATTATCAGGCCAAGACGCACCTACAAAGCTTCGAAGTTTTAAGCAGAGATGACTTTCGCCTGTTGTAGGACCACTACGAAAATATCGTGGCTAGGACAAGTTTGGCAAACAAACGGAAGAGAAGAACAGTCGTGCTAGACAGTTGCCGGTCCCCCGGCGCCTGAAGGACATGCCGGCCACCCTCCACAGGCACAAGGACGAGGCAGCAGTCTAGGAAGGCTTGCCAGTGAGACGAGCTCCGAAGTACATCAAAATGAAACGTAGGAATCACTTTATGCTCTCCCTGTCTCGACACAGGCGAAATGGGGCATTGTTGACTATGTTTGAGAGGATCCACGAACACAAACAAATAGTATCAATTTGGTACTAAAAAAGAGACGGCTCTGCTATCGTTGTAGGCACGTTCATCATAAGTTGTCCTGAGAGACTGAAGCTAAAAGGGGGGAAACATGCAAAGCAAGCAAACATCTGTCCTGCCTCCCTCTGCCTGCTCACAGCATCTTCTGCCTGTCTTTTCCTTAACAACAGTATTTCGAACGCAAGTTGAACCCCGGCCTTGTTCTAAACCCCCCCTCCTCGGGCGTACTCGTTGCATTTACACGGGGCAGGACTGTGGGAGCGAAAGAGCCGCAAGTTAGCAATACAGTCATACGATCACAGGATTCAAAACAAACGAGATGCGAGGAATGGACACACCGAACCGCACGAGCCGCAGGTCTTGGTGCCGCTGGCAATGGCGGTGCCGCACTTAGGACAGTTGGTGCCGTGCATTTTCGCGGAGAATACAGCGAGGGGTTTGGTTTGTGAGAAAGCGCAGGAAGATTCTGGTTTCAGTCTTGTCTGTTGTCTTTTTCTTTATCTCGGAAAGTGGTTGAGAATCTGCTGGAAAGAGCAAGGCGAAGCAAGAGGTGAGAAGGGAATCAAAAGAGAGGGGCTTCTCTAGAACCGCCTTCTTTTTATAGTATGCAGAAGAGGGGGCAAGCGTAATACTGATACTGCACACCACAGCTTGTTCCTGTGTCCCAGGTTTCATCGTCGTGCCTTCCTTTCTCAGTTCCGAACGGCGAAAAAAAGGCAACCACGTGCTATTTTCCTCTCTTAACAAAGAGACGTGACAACGCATGCGCACCCTTGTCCCGTTTTGTGACGTATTATCGGACCCTTCCATCACTGCTTGTCACCCCGTACGCCTTCTCTCGGGTGCCGACCAGACTCTGCCGAAACGGCTGGGGCGGGCAACGTAAGAGACAGACAGCTAGCTTTTGCCCCAGATACACAATTTCCTTGGTTCTCTTCTTCTAATAGATTGCTCAGTGAGAGTGGGGGTGTTTTCTGGTTTTGCTTTGATGGCTACTTCCGCGTTTTCGCCTGGAATCTTTTAGTCTGGGATCTCAACTTGGCGCCGCTCGGCAAATCGGCGTTCTGGTATTGGCTGGTTCAGTGTGCAGCGAGTATCTTGCTGGCGTTGCAGAAATGGAGTGGAATGCCGTGCGGGTTGCCTAGGTGTCATGGGGACAAGCACGAAGAGCCGTAGTGCAGTTTGCCTGCGGCTTGTCGGGGCTTGCAGAAGGAGGTGGAGTGGAGATGGGCCTCTAGGTAGCGGGCAGCGGCCTGGCCTTGGTGCTTGCTTTCCTCGTAGGAGTGTGTAATACATTATTCCTTTCTCTAAAGTTCCGCGCTTGACGCCGCAGGAGGAGGGGGGGGAGGGGGGGGGCAGTTAATGCTGCCATGCTCTTGTCTCTTGGTAGAGGCATGGTGCAGCAAATCTCATGAATCTTATGGTAGATGGCTGCTCCCGAGGAGCCTCTTATTATTTGATTTCCGAGTGCCTTTCTCAAATCCAAACCCACCCATTCTATATAAGAATATGACCGTGACGAGCGTTATGATACAAAGGACGGAATAAAATCTGTGAGAGTAGCTCCCAAGTTGCCGGGAGGAGAGGGATTACTGCCTTTCAATAACCCCCCTAGACCAGAGTAATGCATTCCCGGAAAAGCAAACGCCATATGTTGTGCGTGTGAACATGTCGTTGCTATTAAAAAAGACGAGTAATTTTGCGGCAACGCCTGCTTATGTCGAGTTAAGAATCTAAGGACAAGAAAACTATTGTTTGTGAATGATCGTCTTTATCTGCACTGTGCGGTCCCTCCTTCGCCTAAAAGTGAGAGTTAGCAAAAGCTCCAGAGGAAACAGAGAAAAAGAGAGAGCCAGCTCACCCTTGATCATCTTGCCCACCGCCTGCAGCAGGCTGATGCCCATCACCGTGCACCCAAACACCACGACGCCCATCGCCACATACGTCCGCCAGCTCCGCGTTGTCAGCTTGATGTAGCAGAGCGGCGGCAGGATGTATGCCATCGCACAGGCGCTCGTCGCGCCGACCAGCTCGAAGATCGCGCCCAGGTCGCACGTGATTAGGCTGAGTGTCATGGCGCTCACAACGAGGCTGGTGCTAAAGATGAGGTGCAGGTGCATGTTAAACGGCTCGCCCGGGAAATAGTAGTTGAACATGACCTCGCGGCACACAAACGCCTCGAGGGGGAGCGTCGTCAGCATGTTGAGCCCGAAGCAGAGGCGCGCCACGTTGACCATGGTATTATCGGCGGGGAAGTTGTTGAGCACGTTGCCGAGGGTCTTGTCGCCGAAGGTGAGGAAGCCGGCCAGGGCCATGAGCATGCAGGCCACCATCGACACTCCGGTGGAGATGTGCGTGACGCGAGAGAAGCGGTCAATGGTGGGCGTCTTGAGGGAGCCGTAGATGAGGAGGGAGTTGTGGTGGCAGACGAAAGCTGGCGGAAGGGTGTCAGCAGGGTAGGGAAATCGCCGTAATAGCACTCGAGAAAGGCTTAGAGCGTAGACGTACCAAACGAGATGACGCCAATGGCCTGGAAGATGCCCGAGTTGACGGTCAGCAGCGGCCGGCTGAACGACCCGCGCTCCTCAGATGGGACCATGGCACCCTGGATGACCACGGTGACGATGATCACGACCATGCTGACCAGCGCAAACGTGCTGGCTTTGGCCAGCTGAAGAAGGGTGTTAGCAAAAAGTCTCTTGTGTCTCCGCACACCAGTGGCATAAACCGCAAACCGCAAACCGTAAACCCACCTTCGCAATGTCCCGGTACAGCGTCAGCGGATATGACACCGCCAAGGTGAACACCACAATCACCACGCGCCGGTCCGTGAGCAGGCCTAGCACGGGCACGTCGTGCAGGCCCGGCCACACCGCCGTCAGCACGTGCGGTATGCTGTCGCCGACAATCACGCCAAATGCCACCATGCCACCAAAGGCAAACACCCACTGCGCCAAGCTGATGGCAATCAGGCCCGGCCGCCCAAAGCAGTGTTCGACAGTGCCCTGGAACGAGCTGGCACCGCTCAGCTTGCTGTTGACCACGATCAGTCGGATCGTCCAGTCGACCGCCACGGTCAGCACTAATAGCAGCACGACGCCCGCCACTAGCCCTGCCTGTCGCATCGCGTACGGCTGCCCGATGATGCCCGCCCCAATGATGCTGTTGGCCATATTCATGAATGCGCTACTGAGCCCGGACTTCGGCCGGTTGCGCTCGCGCTCCGCCCACTCCTCAACGTCCACGCGCGTATCAATCTCGCCCGACCGGGCCAGCGTCACTGACGGGGCCTCGATGTCGGTCAGCAGCGGCAGGCGGTGCTGGCGCTCCAAGTTCTCGGGGGCGGTGTCGAGGTCGAAGATATCGGTATCGTTGCCGTCGTACTCGTCGTCATTGTCGGAGTAGCCGCCGTCCTGGTTTGCTAACCGCCCCGCAGCAGCGGCGGCGGTGGTGGCGTGCCCGTTGCTTGAGGTGAGCGTTGTTGTCGTTGCCAAGGAGGCGTCAGCAACTTGAGGCCGGAGGTCAAACCGCACCCGGTTCGGCGTGCGCGGCGTCCGGGGGCCCCGCAAGGAGCTGTTGCCGTCCGCGGCAGCCATGATGAGGTTGGGGGGCAATCGAGTACCTGATGGTGTTCGGGAAGGCGTGGATCCTGACTCTGGTGCTGCCGGCGCCGCGTAGTTGCTGCCTGCGTGCATGATAATGTCGTCGTCGTCGCCATCATCGCCGTCGCTGCTGCCGCGATGGCCGCCTCCGAAGATGTCGTCGTCCCGCCCACCGCCCGACGCCAGCAGACCGACATCTTCTCCGCTCGTCGTGGTAGCCTCGCGCCGGCCAGCACTGCTAGTCTCACTGCTGCCACCGCCGCTGCCGCCGCCGCCCCTTGGCGACTTGGCCCCAGCCATTGCCGTCGAACGAGAAGGGGTGGCAGGGAGTGTTGTCGGGTTCGCGCTTCGGCCGTTTTTCGTTTCGGTTGCTCTTTGCTCTCGCGTCGTATGTTTTCTCTTTCTTTACGGACACATTGTCAAACAAAACAGCAGGCCAATGCAATCGGAACAAAAAGAAATGTCGACTTGCTTGTCTGTTCGCTCGCTAGTGTCGTCGCTCGTCAATACTCCGTAAGAACAACAAGTGTCTGGACATGGGTTCGGGAGGGAAGACGCCCCTAAAGAGCTATCGTTCTTTCCGCTTTGGAAGGCCCCCTGCCTAGTCGTTTGCGGTCGAATTTATTAGCTCAGGTTCCCCTTTCTGGGCGCAGCTTCAACCACCTCTCGACCGCTGTACGATCACGTGACGCCTCAACATGTCTTGCAACCAGCAGCGGGCGAACCTGGTCTACCGAACCTGGTCTACGGAACGCAATACGAGAGGACTTGCAGCTCGACACTTCGTGTTGCCTGTGTGATGCTCTGCATGTCACATCATATTTCTCTGGAGCACCCTTTTGTTGCCATCTGGAATCCCAGGAAACCAAAATGCTGGTGTGTGGATTGTACATTCAGCACTATATTTTACAATTGAATAGTATTACAAGTGTCAAAAAAGGGGGCGAGCTCCTCCCCCCCCTTTCTTCTTCTCTCGAAGAACGCTTTCTTCTGTCTTCGTCTCTTCCTCTCAACATCCTCCAACATTGGGTATCTATTAGTTCCTTCCTCGGGAGATCCAGCCGTCCTATCCAGTCGAGGAACAGCCCTGTTCGCCCCCTTCAAATGTAAACAAAAAAAAAGCCTGAAATGCAGTAAGGCGTAGGGGCTCTATGCGGCCCATTATGTATGTGTTCACGATGCTATGTGTGTGTGTGTGTGTGTGTATGTTGTGGATGCTGTGATAGCGTATGCTCTATGCTTCAAAAAAGATGATTCGCTTTTCTAGCAACGAAAGACGTGCGCTCGCTGTCGCTGATGGGGGGGGTTAGTGTTGTTCCGGTTATTACACAACCAAGGCAATGGCCGCCACGATGCAGACGATAGAGACGTAGCCGTTGCCTTTGACCTGGTCCGCCGGTGACGTCGTGGCCGTCGTCGTCAGCGCTGCCGTCGTCGTCGGCGCTGCCGTCGACTCCGCTACAGCGGTGGCAGCGGTCTCGTGGCCACTCAGGCCAGGTAGCGCGCCGCCAGACGAGCTGCCGCCTGTTCCGGACGAGGAGGGCGTGGTCGTGGCAGACACTGCCGAGGCGACTGACACGCCAGATACAGCTGAGCCGGAGCTGCTGCCGCTGCTCCCGGTCTTGCTGCTGCTGACGGCAGATGTCGTCAAGGTCGAAGACTGCGCAGCCGTTGGTTTGCTTGCAAAGCCTAGAGTGGTGTTAGCGGAATGTGAAGGCACATAGAAACGGACTAAGCTGGAAAAAGAGGGAGCCGGGAAAAAGGGGGGGCATACCAATGCGAGTTTGGTCAACGTCAAAGACAGCATAGACGTTCTTGATAAAGAGATCGCCCATCAGCCAGGCATTGGCCACGACCGCATGACCGTAGATGTTGCTCGTGCAGTTGCCGTCAGTGGCCGGGGCCGACAGCCAGTCCTCGGGCGCGATGCTGTACGCCACGCCCGAGAAGTACACCGTCAGCGGCTTGTTGCTGGCGCATGGCACCGTGTAGGTCACGCCGCCGTCGCTGCTCGACGCGCCCGGGATCTGCTTGTGCAGAGCAGCCACGTCGGCGGCCGGGCCGAACACGTATGTCGTGCCCGTGTCGATATAGGCCAGGCGGCCCGTCACACCGGCCTTGCCGCCGTTGTACCCCATGTCGTCCATGGGGATGGCCCAGTCGCCGCCGCCGGACGACGACACGGACGTGTAGGCGATGCTGCCCGCGTACTTAGACGGATCGGTGGCACCAAAGATGATCTCGCCCGTGTTAGCCCCGCCGTCGGCGTCGCGCCAGAGGGACACGCCAAAGATGTTGGACGCCAGCACCTTGTCCGTCTTGACTGTCTGCAGGAAATTGTCCGTAACGGCCTGGCTGAGGCTGAGGCCCAGTATGCCATCAAAGGGGAAATGCGTGAAGTCGTCGGACGTGGTGTTGGCGATGCCAAAGGACATCGCCATAGAGATGGAGGCCACGTTGACCGTGTCGCTCGCGAGGTTGCCGGCCACCGTACCGGAGCCGTAGGCGATGGAAAAGGTGTCGCCGGACGTCTGCAGCGTCTTGGAGTTTGCCGCGCCAAAGGTGTTGTGCATGGTGCACGCCGTCGACTGGCAGTTGGAGCCCATGACCCACGTAGTCCCCGCCCCCGTGTCCAGCAGCATCAGCAGGGGCGTGCCGGCCGAGCCGAAGCTGGCCTGGATAAAGTAGGAGAAGTCGGTGCCGTCCTGGTCGATCCCTACCGCACTGGTGGCTGTGGGCGTCGCCGCCGTGACAATCGAGAAGGTGTTTGTCCGTTTCGCCAGCTTTGCTTCTGGTGCAGTTGGTGACGCGGTTGGGTGCGGGTGCCTCCGGCCCTTGAGGCCATGCTCACCGCCGACGGGAGCATACTTTTTAGCCAGCCGGTGTGCAATGCGCTCGACCTTGTCTTTGAGCGGCTCGTCGTTTTCGGCCTAGGCAGCAGAGTGTCAGTAATAACGCAACAACACCGCTACAGCTTTTGAGCCATAAATTCTCTCAACGCACTTGGTGAGCTGGCACCCTCCGGCCGATCTTGAAGGTTATGCCCTCAGCCACGGCCTGGGCTGGGAGAGACCGTTCCTCCTGAGTGACTCCGGCGGTCGAGGCGGCCTGGGCCTGATTCTTGCAGAGGACATCGTCTTCATCGCAGACCCATGCTGGGAACCAAGGGAAGAAGGCGTGTGCTGTGGTTATCCATAGGAGCAATTGCAGCAGCGCAGCTCTGCCTAGCATGTTGGGCAAGCGGCAGCGTCTCCTCGTCTCCTCGAAGCGGTCTCCGACTGGCCCACCTGCGTCCTATTGCCAGTCTCGAGACAGGGCGCTTCCCCTAGAAGTCTGTTTTTGCTTTCTGCTGTCGTTGCGCCGTTTTCGATTGTGGTGGGTGCAAGTGCGTCCACTGAAGGAGACTTGCTCGAAACTTTGGTGAAAAACGATACACAAAAAGATCTATAGCTATAGCCAGCTTGAGAATGAGAACGGCTGCTGCTGAGGGTTCCAGACACTCAGACTCGGCATTGACGAAGAAGAAAGGGAAGACGGCAAACAAAACAAAACAAAAGAAAACAATTAAGTATTACTGCTGCGTTCGTGTGAAGGGCAGCGATCGTGGCGAGAGAGGGGGAAAAAAGGACGGTGCGGTGGCGGATTCGGTGGGAAGGGATGCCAGTGGGAAAAGGGGGGGGGGTTCAAACAGATGTGAGAGACAAGAGGTGGTTTGCCTTCTCGTATATATAAGATGCAACCCTTTGATGACTTAATATGATACGGAACTAAGAGAAGAGAAGAAACGATGATCTGCGCGAAGAGCCTAACAGGACTAGGCAAAGGCACGGGGGAGGCAGAAGAGAGAGGAAACAAGGGAAGAAGGAGATGGGATAGACGGGGTCTAGAAAAAGGGAGACGGAGAGAACAAGGAGCCTCCTCTCTGTGTCTCTCCACCTACAGCACCCCTTTCTTTCAGAAGGTGATGCGCTTATGCAGAGCTAGAGAGGTACGGACGGAGCTAGGTAGTTTGGGACTGGCGGTTGTCCAAAGCCTAGAAAACAGGCCAAGAAAAACAAGGATAGGTAAAGAAGCGAGAGAGAAAAGAACGATAAAAATGGAGATGGCTGTAAAACAACAGCGGAGGTTTCAAAACAATACCCACGAGAAGAACGAAAGCAGCGGAGGGAGTCTTGTGGTAAAGCCAGTGACAAGTCCAGAGATTCACTCAGCCGCTCGATATAGAGGGTCCTAAGGGAAAAAGAAACAAAGTGGAGGTAAAGACAATAAGATGCGCACGGAGTTTAGTCGAAAAGGGGGGGGGGTGCATCTCACCGTTTGGAATGCGGAGTGCAAGGAAGGGCTGGGCGGCTTATTGTGAAGGCAACGTAAGGGGGGGAGGAAGAAATCTCACAGGAAGAGACAAGCAGAGCAAGGAGGGAGAGAGAGAGCTTGGGAAAGAAACAGTATGACGTTGGGCATTCGGATCGCCCCGGACTATGAGAAAGAGCCGATTTTAAGACGACCATATATTACAGAGCTTCATATGACAGCAGCCAAAAGAGATGAATAGCTTTAAACAAGCATTGGACTAGGAGGGATCACTACGACGTATACTCTGTAGGAGAGACTAGGAAGGGCGAGAGACTTGGGAAGAGCTTCCTCACGACGTAGGCACTGCAATATAGGATGCAAGCCACTAGCCGGGCCAGGCCAAAAAGATAGCGAGCAAGCCAATGCCAGCGTTTACAGGTCGAGAAGAGCTGGGAAATGTGTGGAGCACGCTGCCACTGAGTACATTACTCCGTATCTTACTCTGTCCCGCTGCTGGCGTTTGTTTTGTTTCCCGGGGTGGACAGACCAAGAACCTGGTTGGTTGGCTGGTCAGGTTCCTTTTGCTTTTTGCGTTTTCAAGGTCTCGTCTCGGCGACCCTGGCAGGCTGGCTCTCATATGATTTGCTTCCCTTTCCAGGGCGCAGTTTCTACGGGCACGGACAGAAAAAAAGAAACAGAAAGACAAACAGACTGCGGTAATACCCCCGGGAGGGCGGCTCAAGCGGTCGGCACAGAGTTGGTGGACAGGGTCTGTATCTGCTCTTGTTCAAACAGGAAGGAGCTACGGAGTCAGCTACAAGGGATGAAATATGGAGCAGAGAGTCAGAGGGTGAAAAGAGACAAAGAAGGTGAGGGGAGACCCGAGAACGCTACAAACGAGGGAAAAAAGGGGCACGACGAGAACGAATCAATGCAACCCACATGGGCGCCAACGTACCACAAAAGAGAGGGCTCTGATGTGAGGTGCATGCTCGTATACAACTACGGGGCAGCCGTGCAAGGGGAAACAATTATTGTTTTTTGCGAGCTGATCGAGGCCTGGCCGCCGTCGGGGTGGCCGTTGGGCGTCTGTTCGCATGCAGAGCGGGAGAAGAAACATATTCACTACGGGCACACGAGTGCAGGAGGGGACTGAGCTCGGGAACCGACGCACGAAGCACGACGCAGGACCTCTTGAAGAAAACAAGGGACGGGGCGGGCTGACAAGGGAACGGGCATTCCTTAGTGTGAAAGTGGCTGCGTTGACGTATCTCACCTCTTAATGTGATCATAAATTGGCAACCCCTGCTGCGTATGACTCTAAATTTCGTCTCGTCATTGGACAATGCGCCGTATGGGAAAGATAGGAAACCGCGAGCGAAGAATAAAGGCAAAAAGAACGACGAGAAGATGACGACGGGTGGCTGCTTCGAGTGTAGTAGCGTACGGAGTATATGGGCCGCAGATGAAGATGCTTCAAATAGGACGCTGTGGGATGAAGTGCTTTTGCCGCTCTCAATCTTAATGAAATAGAAGGCGGAAGACAGGGAAGAAAGCAACGACAACACGTTGCTGCTCCATAGCCCTCGAGTTGTCGTCATTGACACTTTGAGCCCTCCCGTGCGGCAGAAATGGAGAAAAGAGCCTGGTCTAGCCAGGGTAAAACAGAAGAGATAACCTCTTCGTCTACTGAGTATCTTTGAGACCGGCCAAGCCTGCTGTTTATTTCCTGTCTCCCGCCGAAGCAGCCAGAAAAGGCCTAACCAGGTAGGCCATATTTAAATTAAGCAGCCACCCCTGTCTTCTTAACCAAAACTCTCCTCTCCCACTGCTACCTACTCCGCTATCCACCTGCAGTAGGGCAGGCCGCACCCTGGTCCTAGCCCTGATCTGACCTGACTCGGTCGAAAAAGGAGGAAAAGAGAGCCACAAGTGACAGCGGGAGACCGTCAGGGGTTTGAGAGGGGAAGAGGAGCGAGAGATAACAGGGCAGCACCCCTGGCACCGGCGTGAAGATCCCCAGGGCCCCAAACCACGCTATTGCATACAGGCGGCTTGAAGAAGAAAAGAGCTGAAGAACAGACGAGCTGAAGAGGCGAGCGAGAGAAGCCAGTGGGGGAGAACCAAGACAGACAACCAAAACCATGCACAGCACAGCTTGCCTAGCCTATCATCAACCACCGGTGTTTCATCTGTTTGTCGCCTTCTTCAACCATGGCCTGCAGATGCTGGAGATCATCTCCTGCTTGCATTCCCCTTAGCCTCACTATCAAGCCACGGCGCAGTCCAGTGCCAATCGTCATTCCGATGCCTCTGCTCTACCCACTTTCTCGAGTCCTTTTTCTTTTCATATTCCCTGTTTCAAGCCGGCATCTTCTCTTCTTGTTTACTCCGTATTAATACGTCCATTGGTGCGGCTTTGACTCTGATATTATAAGCAATAGGAAATGCGTGTTCGTGCGAGAGAGTTATCATTTTGTACTGCGTGAGGATAACACGCAAAAGCAAACTCTGGAACTGCAGCCGCCCCCCTTTCTCGCCTCCCCACAATATCCGAAATGCGACAACCAGTCAGTTCATTCTTGGCAGCGCCTGCATGGACGAGAAGTCTCGCTCTTTGGCCTCTCCTGCTCGCCCTCCTGAACTGTGCAGCCGCCGAAACAGATCTTAGTATCCGGTCGAAGTCTTACTCTTTAGAAAGCACTGCGTCCTACGGAGCATTTACCGAGGGATCGGTGGTGATGTGTTCTTTTGGCTTTTTTTTTGGTTCTGGACATCTCAGATCATATGCTGCCTGGCGTACTCGTAAGATACCGTATACCGAAGTACACGGCTGGGAAGGGCCTGGACTTTCTTTTCCTCGAGAACCCCTGATCGGTGGAGCGGCGGCTGACGGAGTGTTTGTTACTAATATACGGGTATTACACCGTGCGTTGTTGATGTTGCTCGTGGTTTTCTCTTCAAGCACAGACAGTTTGGGCCCTGCCCGCATTATGACACTTTGATGTCCCAAGAACCGGTAGTGCAGACCAAAAGGCGCACTCTGAGACAAGGATGCAGGGGACGGAAGAGAGGAAGAAAAAGAAAAAAGAAGAAAAAAGAGACCAAAAGCGAAACGCAGTAAAATAGCTGGGTCTAGTCCATCGTCCGTAGAGCAAACAGGCTGAGTTCGAACAAGGCGGAACATTTTATTCGCAACATACTCATACGAAAGAATGATGTCTGAATCTAGGAACGAAAATAACAAGCGTGAGCACTTGCCTAATTGCATGCAGCCTCAATTTGGCATGTACGGAGTAAACTGTACTATGATATCGTTTTGCTTGAGGGTGATACACGAAAAGGACTGGGCTACTCCGTAGGCCAGAGGGGGACGGAAAGAAACAGCCAAGATAACAATAAGCATAATTTGTGGCCGTAATAGCTTTCTTTAATGCTCGACCGATGTACAACTACGGAGTACTACTATGTAATACGGAGTAGATGAGATAAGAAAATCAACACATGCCCATGCTTCGCCTCTAAGCCATTAATGGGAGAGAAGTAAATAAAATGAAAGCTGGCGTAAAAATAAGAAAAATGAAAAATAGACAAAATGAAATGAAAAGGAAAAAAAAGAAAATGTGTCGTCAATATGCAGCCCTAAACGCCAACCTTTCTCATAAAAATACTTCCCCGACAGTGCATTCTCTTTTTTACTTCATCATTTCTTCCAGCTCAGAAAGTTGAGCAGGTTTTTCCGCGGGTCCTCAACCGCACCGTCAAAGACGCGCTGCCGCGACGCCTCGCTCTCGGACGTGTGGTATGGGGAGAAGTAGCGGTCGATGGTCGCGGACTCGGAGTGCAGCTGCTGGTAGACGTAGGCGGCCACAGCAGAGGCGGCGCCGAGAGAGACGACAGAGCCCAGGGCCCTACACAGTTGTTAGTGGGAACTATAGAAGGCGATGTCGACAAGTCGATCGGGCTGCAGATGAGACAGGACAACGACATACTTGGAAGCAATGGTAGACGACATGGTGAGAGTTTTAAGGTTTTGTGTGTGTAGGTTGAGAATGCTTGGCAGAGGTATTTCACGGCAGAGTTGCGGTGCAGATGCTGTGCATGCGTCGTACAGGTAGTAGATGAACGCAATGTGTTAATACGGAAAGCAGTGTTTGATCTTGATTCTGATGCTGTGCAATGGTGATATGGGGCAGATACGATGTCGTCCATCCAGCCTCGCGAACCAGCATCCCCTCTTTATACTCGTGCCCAGCTTGCCCTCTCTTCGACGGCGCAATTCCGATCATTTTCGTAGTGATCGTTCTCTTGCTCTGCCAAGCCGACCTACGCACCTAGTCAACTGGCAAGATGGCCAGCAAGCCTTGCCCCAGATCATGGTCACCATCGTCACCATCGTGGGATTCCCGCCGCAAATCGCATGTTTTGCAGCTGCTGGCTGCTCGCCAGCAAGCCACTTTGGCGGTACGCCATTCGCTTGCAAAGCGTTCCAGCAGCGGCAGTACTCGTAGTTCGATAAGTCACCCGGTTTCCTCAGCTGGTTGCGTGGTTTTTGTGGGGGGGGTTCCTGTGAGGAATCCGCCGGGCGGTTGCCAGCTCGCAACTTGCACGGCCATTGAACGGCCAGGGGTGGAAGACGCATGGCGCCCACCCCAGAGTGGCCTCCAGGTGGTGTCATGGCGAAAGTGAAGTTTTCTACCGTGGGAGGACCGTCGCTTCTTTTCGGTCGGCCATCGGGGGTTCCAGGCGAGCACCGCCCAAGGTTATGGGCGCACCACAACCACAGCAAGCGGCCAGTTCCGGTCGTCTCCGGCGAGCATGTGACAGCAGTCCAATCCCAGCCTGTCAGCTGCCAGGCTTTTGAGTCTTGCCAGGTGTCGGGTTTTTCTAGCTTACTCGTACACCGTACTCCGTACGGAGTACAGGGAGGCACATAAACGTACTCGTAGAAACCAGGTTTCTGCCATTTCCCCTCTTTCGTTTCTTCGATCTCAACTCTGCGCCTCCGCAAGCCACTGGGTTGCTTACAGCCAGTCGTAGAGACGAAGAAGGGTGGAGTTTGCGAGGCTTGGGACGGCCGACCTGTAGGCGGCATCTTGCTCTGGCCCTGCTGAGCCTGGTGGCAGCATGCGTCCTGAAGGGACAACGGCCGACACTTTCTCAGTTCCAACTGGGCGATCAACAGCACAAACCAAGGGGGGGGGCCTGGGTTGCGTCTTTGCAACTTCGTCGTCCCTCGACCTCGTTGGCCCCGATTCAGCAAGCTATATCATGTGCATCCAGGAAAACAGTGAAGAGGCGAAGGCATATTCCTTCCTCGTATTCTTTGCCAGCTTTCATACGGCCAGTCCTATGCTCTCTCGATCTCAGCTCCCGTAGTGAGACTGGGCTTGAACCGACTGGGTGATTCTGCGCAGTAACTACTCGTAATCCTACTAGGCACAGCCTCCGCATTGGACCCTCAGCCGAGGCAGAGATCTATCTACTCCGCAGATTCCTCAACACCGTACACTTAATTATGTCGTGTCTCACGCACGACGGGGGCATGTGTGCCATAATATATTGGCCTGTCATAACTTGTTTCTTGTTCTTGTGACGTGTATTTGGCGATGCGGGTGCCATATGCTTTTGTTCTTTGTTATTCTCGCGGCACATTTTAAAAAAAAAAAAAACTCACAGTGGATTTTTCTTTTTCTACATTCTTCCCCCCCTGATACGATTTTGCCATAACATTATATTTAGTGAAATTGTATCTTATAACACCTTCTATTTCTATTGTTCGGGCCTCCCGTGAAGATGCCTCAAAGTCAGTCTGTTCAAGAGGCCGTCGACCATTTCAAGCGCTTGCCGTGGTGCGCCAGGCTCATTGAAGCGCCTGGCGTCAAGAGCCTGCTATCGGTGACACGGCGCGAGAGGAGCGGCAACGGTGGCCGCGTCGAGTCCCAGGACGAGCTGCTGCGGACGGCGCTAAATAACGACGACAACGTGCCGTTTATGCTCTTCTTGCACCAGGATCCCGATTCGCCCGAAGCCGCCGCTGCTAAACCTAGCAGCGACGGCAGCCCCTCAGCATGGCCCACGCTGTCCTTCGCCTCAGCGTCGCTGCTGCTCGACCTCAAGGAGGGCCTCAGGGGCTTCAACGGCTTCACGCACGGCGGCTTTCTCGCTACTATCATGGACGAGGTCATGGGCTGCTTCATTTTCTCCAACTACGAGTACCAACGAGCTAAAGAGGACACGGCCCGCAGCGGCGGCGCAGAGCACTGGACGGTGCCGCCGGGCGTGCTCGACATGAACTCGGGCATGCGCGTCATGACAGCGTCCATGAACGTCCGATTCCGGCGGCCCGTGTCATTGCCGAGCACGGTGGTCACGACGGCGACGCTGAACCGCATCGATGGCCGCAAGATCTATCTCGACGCGACGGTCAGCGACGAGAGCGGCGCAGCGTACGCGACGTGTGAGGGCATGTGGATGATCGTCGCAGCACCAAAGAACCCTAGTAGTCTCTAGGCAAGGTCCAGCTTTGTTCTTGTTGCTCTGGTTTTTGTCTGCTTGTAGATGGAGTTTAAAGAAATAGAAAAAAAGGGGCCAACAGAGCCGAATAAAGTTTGCACTCTCGAAACCCTCCCGAGGAATGCGGGTTCAATCGGTACCTTGGCTATTGCCATTTGCATATGCTGCACACCAGTCCTGTGCCTGCTGTAGCATCTTGTGTTCGCGGGACGCCGTGTCAACGTGGCCCTGCAGCGCGGCAGCTGCGGTTCGTAAGCGATCGTATTCGCCGTCGTCGCTCGCGCCCGGCCGAGGGAGGCCTAGATAGGCCACTGCTGTGCGCAGAAATACCCATACTGCCTCGCCGGTCCAGCGCAGCGACGTCGCCATCTGCTCGACCTGGGTGATCGTCTCTCTGTACAGACACGAATGGGGTGGCGAAGCTGGCGACCTAGTGAAAGAGGGAGACGAGAGGAGGAAGAAGAGAAACGACCAGCCAGAGGTGTCGTCGTGGTGACGATAGCTCCAGTCTCGCACGGCTAGAATGATCCTCTTTGTGGCTGCTTGCTCTTCTTCTTTTGCCGCCTGGTTCTTCCGCTGTTGCTGGACCAGCCACCGTGCGTGATCCCACGCATAGTAGTTGCGCGGATGCCGGATAGCGGCAACCATGACCACTTCTATGATACCTCGCACGGAATCAACGTCGAAGCGGATGCCGCTTTCATCCACCAGGCCCGAGGCTACGGAGACGAGCCAGCGGCGATGGTTCCACAGCGTCGGCGACTTTGTGTGCCGGTGCAGGTGGCTCGTCAGGAGGCTGTCGATAAGATGCAGCTCATTGGATAAGGTGGATGCGCCGAAGGAGGATCTGCTTATCAGGGCCTGGATAATCCGCTTGCGTGTGTTTGCTGCCGTCAGTTGCTCCGGGTCCATCAGCAGGATGACGGCCGTGGCCCGTAGAATGTCGTCGTTCGCTGTCGCTAGGGGAAGAGAGGCTGCGGTCGAGGAGGAAGGGGAAGATCGGTACCGCTGCAGAATCGTTCGCGCTACAAAAAAGGCCTGCACGAGGGCCAGCTTGGAAACGGCTACGGCATTTCCCTCGCGCAAGACGTAGCGGTTGTCTTCAGGCAGCGGAGGATGCTCGTGGCCGAGAAGCTCGATTTCCAGCCGGGCAGACGACGCTGCCGGTTGCTCGGTCAAGACGTCTGAGATGGCACGGTAGGCAGCTTCGGGGTCGCCGGACAAGAGGGCCGCGGCCGTTTCCTTGTCGAGGGCCCGCGACATTGGAGGCCGTGGCGACGATGTGTTGCGGTATAAATGCAAGAGGGAGCTATGTAAGATATCTTAAGATACCAGAGCTCTGTAATTACGTCTGGTGTACTCCGTATAGCGGGGGCCGGGCATTAGTGCCTAAGGCACCTTAGTCATACACTGTGCGCGCGTCTCTCAGGTACTCGTAGCTGCCCTACCGCCAACAGCCCATAGCACAAAACGAGCCACGACACTCAATTACAAGCCATCCGTTGCGCCCGACCAGCAGCGAGTTCGCGACCCGAGCTGGAAGCAGAAATTGTCCACACGACCTCTCCCCTCCTCCCTCCTCCAGCGACAACTGGATCTCCGCCGCCTCCGCAAACATGCCGTCGCTCCTGCTGCTCGTATTCCTTGTCGAGCTGGCGATCCAGGTCGTCAACTCGCTCGGCGCAGCCACCATCTCGAACGCGGTTCGTCTGTCCTGGGTTGGCTATGTTTTTCTCACGACACCGTATCTCTTTGCTAATGGCGTCTTCTGCAGCTCTGGAGCCTCTACAACTACATCCCGTCGAAGCGGTCCGCCGCTTTTGCCGAGCAGCGCACGCTGCAGGCTGAGTACCTCAAGATCCGCCGCGACCTGAACGCCACCAGCAGCCAGGACGAGTTTGCCAAATGGGCCCGTCTCCGGCGCCAGCACGACAAGGCGCTGGAGGAGCTGGAGAAGAAGAGTTCGTCCTGTCGCTATTGCCACGGTTATACCCCCCACACCCCTCCCCCACTAACAAACAACCAGAGGCCTCTCTCGATGCCGGCCGCCGCACCTTTGACACCGCCGTGACCGTCGTCCGCCTCGCCCTCACGCGCGGACCCCAGTATTTGCTGCCCTTCTGGTACGCCCGCGAGCCCATGTTCTGGCTACCGCACGGCTGGTTTCCGGCCTACGCCGAGTGGCTGGTGTCGTTCCCGCGCGCCCCGCGCGGCAGCGTCAGCATCACGTCGTGGCAGCTGGCCTGCACGGGCGTGCTGCTGCTGCTCAAGGACACGATCCTGGCGCTGGTGGCGCTGGCGGCGGATGCGCGGGCCAGCAAGACGACGAAGTCGACAGCGTCCCCCCCTAAGGAGAAAGAAGCACCGGCGGCGTCGGACGCATAGCCGGCGTCAGGAGGGAAGACGGCGACCCTGGCGGCGGGAAAACAGGTTTTGGTCCCTGAGGTGCCGTGCTACGGGTTGGGGGACAATAAAAGGGCGGACATAGATCTTGGTGGAGGCGTTTTTCTCTGGCAGGCTGCCGCATAATGCAAGCATTTTTACAATACAGGCGGAACAAGGCAAAGGCATGTCTCTCATCAATTTGACGCAGTAGGTCTCCATGGAAGTGAAAAGGGGAGGTCCTGCAACACGACGTGAGATGACTCTTGGCAGAGTAACTTGGGTTCGCTCTGGGCAACAAATTGACTATGGTGGCCACGGGTGACGTCGAAACGTCGAAAAGTCCACCAAAGCTTCGAAAGTGCCCATTCCATTGCTTGGTTCTTGTTTTTCCTTCACGGGGAGACCGATCACGGATCCCGGTTGCTATTCACGGCGGAAAGGTGGGAAGCCAAATAAATGCAATAGAGATTAACAAACCTATAGGGGATGCATAACATGGGATATCTCAGGCATCAATCTGCCTCCACGGCTGCATCCGGTGCGCTGTGCCGATTCTCGCGGCAAGACAGCTTTTTGGTAGTAGTTTCGGGGAAGGATTTGTGGCAGAGAGTTCGTGAAACTTTTTTTCTGTGGGCAATTTATGGCCGTCAAGAGCCCCACAAATTTGGCCACAGTCACGTGATCAAACAAACATTCGCAAATGGCCCCCATCAGAACACATTCCTATCAAGCAGCTCGTGCGTTATCTTTCTCACACCGAAGAACCATATGAGTTGGTGAAGTACGAAGTAGAATACGATGCAAATGCACGGTTTTCTCGAAACAAAATACAACAGAGGCAGTTGGCTGCCGCAGGTACTTTGCAAACGCAAGGAACAACGTCACAAGCCAGAGGCTCTGATTGGCTGATATTGTACAAGTGCACAGACCAGGCAGACCCCCCCCCTTCTTTACGCGCTGAAGGCAGAAGGACAGCTTATCCTAAAGCAGCCCACTTTTATATTGAAATGGAGCACCGCGACAGCATCATTCTGCAAGGCCGGACGGGTTTTCTCTTTCTTTCGATGTACACTTTCAATTTTTCCTTTTTTTTTTGAGGCTCTTATTTTCCAAAAATAAAAATAAAAATAGAAAATAAGAAAAATACGAAGAAGAAAGACCAGCTTCAACCGGCACAGTTTCAAAGGCACCCACTTGACCGCGTCCCAAAAAGAACAGCGTTGTTGACAGCGGAGACGAGGCCGCAAGGGAGTCTTTGCGCTTTCGTTAACTGCAACCATGGCGATTCCGTGGGGGACGTACGTTTGTCTCCGCATACTATGACTGTTGATTCTAAACGAAAGATTGATTTGATATTAACAATCCGCCTGCAGCATCAAATTCCTCCTCATCTTTTTTGGCCCTTGGCTGCTGCCGCGAGCCATCGCCCAGTACCACCGGCTCAAGACTGAGGCCGGCCGGCGGGAGCAACTACAGCACCAGCATGGTACTACGGGCGTCCGTCCGCTGTCTGTCCGTTCAGGCGTACTGCTGGCCCTGCTGGCGGGTGCCGCCCTGGCCTGGCTGCTATCGGCGGGCCTCGTGCCCAGCGCTCTGACCGGGTTTCTACGCCTCCCGCTCTCGCTGAGCGCGCCGGAGAACATCTTCGTCGCGACGCAGTCCCGCCTCCAGGCGCCCACGGACGTCCTCTTTACGCGCCTGGCGGCCCGGCGACCCGGCCATGCGCTGACACCCTCCGACGAGGTGCTACGGGCGCGCCTCGCCAGCTTGGAGTCGCGCCTACTCTATCTGCAGTACGGACCCGACGTGCTGACCGGCTGCCACTTTTGTGGCGGCACGGGTGTTGACGCGGCCACCAGCTTTAGCGCGAGTGCCTACTTTTGCTACGCGCTGGTCGACCTGTTGGCGCCGCACATCGCCAACCTGGTGCTCATTGCCGTTGTGACGTCGCCGCTGCTGCTTCTTGGCCGGCGGGGCAGGTCTTCTTCGTCCGTGGCGGCGCCTGATGGGGGTGGCGGCGGCGGCGGCGGTGGTTCAGCAACAGACTATGCCTACGACGTCTCCGCTTCCTACATCCGCCGCTGGCGGACCTCGGCCTCGATTATCGCCCTGGCCTTGGCCGCCCTCGACATCTACTTTGTCGCCACCTACGAGCGCCAGGCCAACGCCCGCGCTACGCGCGTCGTGGACATCGACCCCTTTTTCTGGACCATGCGCATGTATCGTGGCCTGGCCTGCGGCGCGCTCCTAGGTGCACTGGCCACCATCCTGTACTGGGCGGTCACGGGCCGGCACAGCTCCCCCTCGCTGGGCCTGCTGGGCGTCCTGCTGTTTGGCTTACCGCCGCCGCCGTCCCCGGCCTATCGCGTCACTGCCGTCACGCGCGGCTTGGCCGGCGTCAAGAGCAAGTTGAGCGCAGGCGCCATCGTCAAGAACACGGCGCTGCGCGACACGGACTTGCGCGCGCGCACGCAGGCCTACTGGGCGCACGAGGTGATGCTTGTAGCCGAGGCCATGGAGGAGCGCGAGGTTATTGAGGGCGTCAACGACGCGCTGCTGAACCGTATCGATATCCAGAAAATTGCGTTGGACGCTGAAGTTTACGCGCGGATCGTGGTGCCGGCGTTGGCGGTGCCGGCGGCTGGCGGTGGCCAGGCGGTGCCCATACAGCAACAGCAGCCACAGCCACAAGGCGTCAGATCTGGGTCGAGTACGCCTGTAGCAATGGGGACCGCTACGAAAAGACAGTAGAGGATTGTATACATAGAAAAAGGAGAGAAGGAAAGACAACGTGATTTTGGTCTGCGTAACTTCTTTCTTACCTCATAGCCCCATCGGCGTCCTTGAGATGAGCCTGTTCGCTCCGTGGTTGAAGAAGCTATTTTATTTTGTAATGTTTTTAAATATGTGGTTGGTTTCTTTCCGTGTTTTCCATATCAAAATATTGAACTCCCCTTGCCTGCATATTTGTGACATAAAATGAAGCCTGAAAAATTGAAAGATCGAACAAAAAATGCTCCTGGTCCCCAACCCCTGTTTTCTCACATAGTTCGCTGGACAAACATAGCCCAACAAGGCGGCCGCTCGCCCTCAAAAGGACTACTTTGGGCGAATAAGTTATATCAAAAAGTCCCCGGCTTTACATTTGGCAATGGGCCGTGGCTAATAGACCTCTGCTTTTGGTATTGGTAGCGGGAAAACGCATACAGCTAGTATTGAACCCGGCAACGTAAGAAAGTAAACTGAGATATCGCTAATGCTCTAAAACATAGGCTTCCTCTTTCAAAGTAGATTCCGACCTTATCATAGTGCTTCACCAAACACCTTCCTAACAGGGGGGTTCAACCGCCCGACGCACTGCCCTTGCGAGACGAAGGGTTGGAGGTTTCCGAAGCGGCTTCTTCGACACTCCGCTCAAGGAAGCCAGCCCATAAATCAGCAAGAGACTCGCGCCCCCCTGTTGATGTTGGTTCCGAGAAAAATTCGGCATTTAATGCCGGCGTACTCGGCGTTCGGTGAAAAGGTGATGTAGGCAAGCGTAGGGTGCTGCTGGATGTCCCTGGCCGGGCTAAGCCGGCCTTTTCCTTCTGTTCGTCTGTCCATTGGAGCATACCCGCGATCACTTGCAGGACCTGGAACTTCTTTGGGTCGGACCGGTCCAGCGCCAAAAAATGCAATAGGTGGTTCGTGACAACTTGTCTAGTCATTGTTAGTAACTCTCGCTGGCCAGAATGGGAGAGAAAAGATGGGGGGCTATGAGGCCATACTTGTCCACATTCTCTTCCGGCTTGTTTTTCTTTATATATCGCAGAGCCTTGGTGAGATGGTCGTTGAGCACGATAGTCTCGTGGCGTAATTTGCCAATGAGCAGATTTTTCTCCTTGACCTCGCGCTCAAAAGGTGATGTGCGCTCAAGTTCTTGCTTGAGGGTTCCAGCCTCAGCAACAGCCTTTTCGGCCTCTGTCTCGGCTTGCTGGGCGCGTTTCTCAGCCTCCTCTAGCCGACCTTCAGACTCCTTCACCATCTCGCGCAATTCGTGCTTGCGCGCTTCTTGGATTTCTTGCAGGGCACGCTGCAAGCTGTCGACAGCTTGAGACTGGGTATCGCGCTCTGCGGCCGCTCGCTGGTGCTGATCGCGAGCGGCAGACAGCTGCTCTTCCAGGTCGGTGGCTTTCTCGGACAGGCTCTCGCGAACTGACCGCTCTTCCATGGCGATCACCTCCCACTCGCCCATGGCGCCGCTAGTGGATTCGAGTTCAGTGCGGAGCTGCTGTACTTGTCGCGCAAGTTCTTCCTTTTCGCGTTGCCAGTTTTGTTGCGACAGTTGGGCCCGGCCCCGCATCGCCGTGTGCTCCCGCTCGTGCTCTCGCTCGATGTCGTCGAGCTCCCTCTGGAGCCGCTTGACTTGGGACTCGGCGACGGCGGCGGCGGCCTCTGCGGCTGTACCGCCCTGGCGCAACGTCTCGTTTTGTGCCTCGAGTTCTTCGATGCGATCCTTGGCCTCTTCGAGCTCCTGCTTATCTCGCTTCAGCCGGTCGCCCAGCGTTTCTTTGATCTTTTCCACACGGCCCAGCAAGTTCTGGTACTGGGTCTCCGCCTGCTCGCGCCCTGCCTCGCTCTCTTCGAGGTCGGACCGCAGCTGGTCCGTCTCCTCCTTTTGGGTTTCCTGTGCCTCTTCTAGCTTGTCGACTTGCTGGCGCAGCCGGTCTACTTCGGCGCGAAGCGCATCCGCATCTTGGGTCATGGCGCCCGTCCTTGTGCTCTTGGGTGCCGTATTGGGTGTTGGTGGTGTTGACGGGTCACCATTGCGGTCGTCGTTGGGGTTCTCGTTATCTTTACCTCTTGCCTCGTTCTTCGGCCGGAGTGCTATTACGTGGCCGTTTGCTGTCGAGCCGTTCCGAGCATGTCCGTTCCCGTTGATCTCGGCCTTTTCCGGGCTGGCAAGTGTATCGAAGTCTTCTGGTGCGTTTTTTTCCTTCTGCTCATCCAATCAAAGTTAATCAATGTAGGTTCCTTGTCTGGTGCCCGCCGCGTCTGATGCAGCCAATGTCCTTTGCGATCCCAGCTCGCCCGCATCAGAAGCGAGAGAAAGGAGCAGACACATACCACAGGTGCGTCGTCTGCCGGCTCGTCTGCTATCTCGCCATCGTCGCGGTCGGTACCATCCTGTGGATCGGGTTCGGTGGAGGCTGCAGGGGCAGCGGCTTCTGTTGGGGATGCTGAGGCGGCCAGTGCAGCATTGGCCTTTGCAGCTGCGGACTTCTTCTTCTTGCCCTTTTTCTTGGCACCTAGTAGGGGTTGTGAGCGGCCAATGTAAAAAACACGAACTGACATGAAGAACCTTTCGAGACAACGAACCTCCTTGGCCACTCGACGGCGTGCTGTCGTTCTGCGGTGCCAGCTGTGGTTGTGGTGGTGCAGCGGACGACATCACGCTGGGTCGCTCCTCTGGTCCCGAGGGCTAATAAGAACGCAAGAAACACAAGAGAAGAGAAAAAGGAAAGAAATCCCGGGGGGGGGGTTGTGTTAGAGGACGAAAGGCCAGGTGTGTATATGATAGCAGAGGTAAAGCTCCGGTCCCTGCTTGCTGCCGCATTGGCTCGCTCTCCCTTTCGTGGTCCGTTTCTAGCGGCAGCGATTGGCCCGCCGGGGCGTCGGTCGCGTCGTATTCAATTCGTCGCTGTGGGGGAACGGTCTGGAGGGTGGACAAGATTGGGGTTCCAGTTCTACAGTTCTCTGCCTTTGCGTTCAGTGTCGGCGTTGTTCGGTGCGATGCGCAGGAAGTGGAGGGCGGAATGGTGAAGTGAGTATGTTGGAGAGGAAAGAGAAAAGCAAAATGGATGATCAGTTTTGCTATTTTGGCAGCAACGGCCGCTTGGACAAACTGACCTCTAGTAACCGAGAAGGAAACCAAGAAGGCGTGGGCTGTTTCGTCCTCTCCCTGTTGCGTGGCCGGGCTAGAGCAGGAAAGAGCACAGCAGCTTGGCGCAGATGCCCCGTGGACTTCTTCTGGCGGTGGCATGCCTCCCTAAACAGAGCGGCTCATTTGCTACACGTGAGCCATAACGACGCCCTAGTCAGCCGTCGGCCCTGTGAGCAGCGGATCTAACCACCGCCTAGCAAGGGGCTACCAATGGCCTCTACTCCCTACTGGCTCTCCAATTATGCAACTAAGCAACCTTAGATAATGAAAACACGGTCTCGTTTCAAACCCAAACCTCTCTTTTCCCCCCTTTTTTCTCTCTTTCTTTTTTCAATCTGATTCGAAAATTTATAATTCCAATGCTTCATCCCTATCTTCTACACGAGTTTCTCAAGTTTAGGTAGTCTGTTCTGTCTCGTAACACGGGATTAGGGTGTCCATTTGCTGTGACAATGAACTTCGTATCTGCACTATGCATATATGCAGTTTATAGATTTCGTACACGCGTGGGTCCCACTTTTTCGGTTTCGGAGAAATATTTTACGTCTCGCTAAATCTTTTCGTCCTTCTTTTCCTTTCCTCTTCCTTTCTTCAAACTGAACACTTCGTTGGCCCCAAGACAGCTCGCCTTTACGTCTCTCGGTCGCTAAAGGCCCTGTTTTTACTGGAACGGACCTGAGATTTGCTCCTATGACCCATTTTCAGGGTGGTACATTGGTGGAATCTTGTTTGTTTCGGCGAGGACGAAGGAGAGGAGGCAACTAAGCGCTCTTTATAATCCTAGTGCAGTGTCTCTCTACGTGGACATGCTAGGTTCGCTTAGAGCGTACATTCCTATTCGATACTGTTATTAAGTGCAAGGGGAGGTAGTTAACATCTGTTGACTTGGCAACAATATGGACGAGACGGTTGGAAAGGCTGCGTAGTGTTTTATATACCCCGAAGTAAGATATGTGCCATTTTAAAAAGACTGGATCAGAATGAAAAGAGAGGGCAGACCTAAACTCCTACAGCCCCAAAGCATTTTTGTTGTTCAACCCTCACTGACGCTGCCCCTGTTTTCTTACCCCCGTCACGCCTTGCTCTTCTTGCCCTTGCCCTTCTTGCCCTTGGCCGCGTTGGCCTCTGCTGCGGGTACAGCCACGACCTCTGGCGTCGCAGCCGCCATATTGCCAATCTCCGCAGCAGGTTCAAGCTGTTTCTGCTCCTGTGCCTTGCCCTCAATTGCAGGCGGTGCCTCGACCGTGTCCACAGACTTCAGCGTCGGGCCCGAGAATGAGTAGCCCAGCTTGCTCTCTAGTCTAGCGGCGCGGTCCGCCCGGCGCTTCGCCTCACGGCCGATCTTGTCGGTCCAGCCGGTCTCGGACTGGGGCAAGGCGAGGCGGCGGCCTGCCATGCGGTTCCAGGGCACAGCCTTGAACCGGCGGTTGGCGCCCTTGAACAGGTTAGGCGGGATGCGCTCGGTGGCCACGACGCTGCAGCGCAGTAGGTGTCCAAACAGTAGGTAGTTGTCCATGGTCTTGGCGACAATGTCGGCGACCTCGCGGTCAGTGAACTCGATAAAGGCGTAGTGCTTGCTGGCGCCCGTCTTGCGGTTGCGCGAGAGGCGCAGGCGGCGGATGTCGCCAAATTGGCTGAAATAACTGCGCATCTCGTGCTCGAAAAAGCCGTGCGGGACACGACCGACGTACACGACGCCACCAAACTCCTCCTCCCCTGCCTCGGCACCCTCCGCTCCGTTCTGCAAGGGCGCAGTCTTTGTAACGGCGCCGCTTGCCGCCTTAGCCTTGGCCTTAACTTGGGCGGCCTTTTTCACCGCGACCGCAGGCACCTTGCCGACATCCTGACCCGGCTGGAATAGACTGGCACCACCAGCCGCCTCGTTGTCGCTCTCGTCGCCGCTGTCAATCTCCTGCACGAGGGCCTTTGTCGTGTCATCCTCCTCCACCGCCAGGGTTTCATGTTCAACATCGTTCTCCTTGTCTTCGCTGGCATCTGCTTTCTTCTTTGCCGGCTTGGCGGGTGTTTGGTGCTGCTTCTTGTCGACCTTTGCCTTCTTCTGCTTCGCCGGCTCCGCCGCAGCCGTTTCTGTTACGGGCTTCCCTACTGCCTTCAGCTTCTTCGTAGAGGCGGGGGAGACATCTTCGGTAGCTATAAATGGAGGTCTGTTAGCAATTGGCTGCAAAAAAAGCTTCAAAATCACCAGAGCCCGCAGGCATCGTCTTCCCAACACACCTTTCCGCTTCACCACCTGCTCGGAGATTCTGCTTGATTTTCTTGGCGTCACCGCGGTGGCAGTGGCCTTCGACTTCTTGTCATTAATCTTGACGCGATCGGTAGCCATGGCAAATGTCGTTAATAGCCAGGTTATCTGTGTGGCTCTTCGGAATAACCAAGCAAACTGTACGTTAAAAGAGGTGGCCACCTAGAAAAAGTTTCTCCCGCTATTTTCTTCTAAACTTTTTCTGCCGCAAAATAAAGGCGGTGAAAGATCTCCGTGCTGTAGCTAGGCGTGTTGGGATACAGTAGGTTCCCACTAAAGCTATAGTGCTGTTGACCAATCTACTGGGTTTGCCCCCTTATTATATATCTCGTTATCAAAAAGCATCCTCTCACAAACAAGCTGCAAATATATGCCAGATGTCCATTGCCATGTATCACAAACAGTTTCTTTTTCATCCCGGCAGTTGCTAAGAGGCACGTCTCTAATAAGCATTAATCGCTTTTATCCCAATAGTGAAAGCTTTTCAAAGGCTGCAATCGCGGGCGCTACCTCTCCTAACGGCTGCTCGACAATCTCCTGGCCGCCATTCTGGCCACCGTTTACGTTCTCGATGGTGCCGTGTGATGTTCCCAGAGGACCAGTACCCGGTTGCCAAACCTCGCCTATGGCTGCCTGGCACGACTCGACCAGCTCGGCCATCAGACCTTCTATTGCACGCGCCCGTTCGGCCATGTCTCGTCGCGTCAAGCCAATGACCAGACGGTTGACTTCGGCTCTTGCCCGCTCGACGCGCTCGATAAGCCGCCACACACTGTTGACCAAGTACTCCTGCTCATACACCGTGCCTTTTCGGCCACGGGCGCGCTTCTTTTCCTCTCGCTTTTTGCGGTTCCGGTGCTGCTGGGTTGCCCGGCTGCCGCCCGTCTCACCCGTCTTCCCGGTTGCCGCTGTCCCAGTGCTATATCGCGTGAACAAGCTCGCGCTGGTGCTCAGGCGCGAACTGGCAGCAATCGAAATGTCGTCGGGTATGTCGTCACCTCCAAGTCTCTCTCCCTCGTAGAAACCAAGGGGGTCCTCGATTGCCTTCTTCCGCAACTCGAGGATACGCGGCACTTGTGCTTTTAGCTGAGACCGACAGTCAGCCAAGAGTTCAGTTGAAGACGATAAGGCATCTCCCAGACCTGCATCAACAGCCGTCTCAAGAAGGTCCGCCCGGCGATGCAACACGGCTACCCGCATAGCCTCTGCAAACTCATAACCCTTGCATAGGGTTTGTACGGCCGCATCGACAGAAGAGAGATATTCCAACTGGAGAGTTGCCGCCGCGGTGTAGTCTCTTGCCTCAAATAAAGCATCAAAAAGAGTTGATGCGAGCTCTTTCAAAACCCCCTCAGGCTGTAAGGGGATTTGGCTTTGTGCAGCAAACAGGCATTCTCGCCAGCAAGATACACCAGCTGATTGATAGCAACTTGTAGCCTTGACAAAGTTTCCAAGCGATTCATATGCCAGACCAGCCTCGCGAAACTTGGATTGCATCTCAAGATATCCCGCATAAGCGTTGGTGATAATGGCCAGCCGCTCTAGGTCATATCGATAGATGCCGAGAGCGGCTTTGTAGAGGCGGTGTTTGTTGGTGTATTCCAGCAGTTCAGAGAAAGCGTCCAGTGCTCGGAGGTGATCTAGGGCCTTCTCGTGACGGCCGAGATGGTCGTCAATGGCAAACCGGCGCCGGAGCTCAGACATCGCATGTAGTGTTTGAATAAACGGAACATATTCTCTGGGGTCTCTTTGGGATTGCTGTGCTACTTGCATTGTGAGTTCCAAGTTGTAAAGACCGAGGGCATGGTCGTAAAGCCGGTTGACGTCCACAAGGAAGCAAATATGCTCCACAGCTCTTTCGGCTACTCTCGTATCTTCTTCGAATAGCTGCGTGATAACACGCAACCCATCGTCAAGAGCTGGAGGCACTTTGCATACATGTGCCGTTATAATATTTTGCATATTGGTCTTCTTCCGACTCGACAGACCCGCCAAAACAGCGTCACAGACTGCGTTGATCTTTGACGATGATGGCGTCGCAAAAGGTTCAGTTAAAGCGGCAGACCCGTTTGATAAGGTGGCCTTTGCGTGCTTCGTGTCTTTGTACATTGTCTGTGCCACGTCCTCCTTTCTGAATGGCTTGTTAGTTTCCTGAGAGTTAAAGCCGGCTTCGATGGGTAGTACAACGCACCTTAAGGATGAGAGGAAAAGGTCGATAAATGTGACATCTTTGAGCTGGTCAAGAAATAAGCCAACATTTGCCAGAAATTGATCAGGTTTGTGGTCGTAAAGAATGTTCATGTCAACGCGCTGAGTCCGACAGAACGCAAACGCGCTGCCGTAGTCGAGCCTGTCAATCAATTTGCGAATACCGGCAACGACCATAGCCCGTGGAAATATAGTTTCTAGGTTGCCTCTGGGCATCTGCAGGACGACACTCAAGTTTGAAGGAATCGACGTGACAAGACGTGCTCCCTGCTCAATGCTCCTGCATCTCTCGTCTGTCTCTGGGTCATCAAGAGGGACCGCGAGATCTTTGACAATGGAAAATTAGTTCAGGGAAAAATCATAATACAAAAAATGGCTAGCACGAACCATTGGTGTCTGCTAAGTGAACGAACTTGAGCAGGTGATTGCTTGTTGTAAAAACGAGGTGGTCGTCTGTTATGAGAAATGATGTGCAGTTCTTGGTAAGCTGCCTCTCATTGGCGTAGAGAAGGCCGTTTCTCGATAGACCGATGGCCACCTTGGCACCGCCGTCGCAGACCTCAACAACTTCGGCCCAGGGAAGAAGATTCGGAAGCTTTGCGTACGCTGGGTAGGGAGACGGGCCTTGCGTGTCTAGCTGAGAGAGTGCCCCTGAAGCGTCTTGGGTGTAGAGATCACGGCCCTGACACGAGGCGACCAGAACAGAGCCACTTGTGACACCCTGTGTGCTGGCGGGACTCAACAAGCCAGCTTCAAGATCGAGCGAGAACGACGAAATCTGTAACGTCTCATTCCAACCGAGAATGCAGATTGTTCTAACCTGACCTTGGAGGAAACCTATTTGCAATGGGACGACGCAAGCATGGGTGTTGTCTGCTGAAAATGAAAAAGATGCGCTTAATTTGGGTTGCGGAGGGCGCTTGCTTGTGGATGGCCAGGACCATGAAAACACTTCAAAACCTGCCGAGTGAAGCACGGCAAATGCCTCGTCATTTGGAGCAAAGGCGACATCTATTGCGGGCAGGCTGATCGGAAGTTCAAAGAGGCTCATTGGTGGTGGCATATTTACGACCCGCAGCGGCGTGAGCTTGAGAGCCTTCCCATCAATAACTGCAACAGAGCCGTGGTCTGTGGGCGCGGTGAGCGATCCACGGGCCGTAGAGAAGACGTATTCAGCACTGGTGAGACAGCCAAATGCAGCTGTGAGCAACCGCAGCGGTTTTTCTGGGTGCCACACCGTAAGCGGCTTCTGGGACTCGGAAAGAATTTCCTGTTTCAGATACCAATGGTAATTACCCATGGTCCAGAGCTGGACAACGTTCCCGTATGTGACAGCAAGCACAGTCGAATCTGGGTTCCATTCCAGGCTGACCGGCCCGCCAGCAGTGCCAGCTGATGGAGGACGCAGCTCAAACTGGCCATGCCGCAGCCCGTTGCGCTCAAAGAAGATGATATTGTCTTGGCCGCCTTCCGCAGAGGATTGTTTTCGCTGAACAGTAGCCAAGAGGTTGCCGGCTGGTCGCCAGCTCAGGTAGCTCCCAAGGCCGTCGACGGGTTCGCTAGCGCTGTCGAGGACACCCTCGCGGTTGAAGACGCGGACGACGCGGCGACGCTTCTGTGGGGCATCCGGAGCTTCTGCACCTTCTATTATTTTCTCGACAGCATTGACGGCCACGTACTCGCCGTCGCCGCGCCAGCTGATGGTCACGGCAGAGCCGTCGTCGGTCGGACTCAGGCTGCCGTCGTCGACGATCTCGGGAATTGTGGGATCACGCATGGCCTTGGCAGCGCCGCGACCCTTAAACTGAGTCTCTTTCTTGCCCCAACCGACGGAGACGTGCTTAGAGGCGGCCAGGTCGGCCGGTGTCAGGGGCGTCTCGCCAATGGTCTCAAAGCCACGGCTCATGAGCAGCAGAGTACCGCCGGTGGTGACGAGCGCCAGGACTTCCTCGTCAGGTGACCAGCGGGCGGCGGCAATACCTAGGTCAACAGAGCCGACAATCTCAATGTGCACAGGATCTTGGAACCCTTCAGCCTCTTCGCGGACCATGACGATATCGCCGCCGGCCATAACAACACAGGTGGTTGTCAAGTCGCCAAAGTAGTGCAGGCTCACGATGCAGTCCACGGGCATATCCGGATTCGGACTGAGGGCATCCCATGAAGCAATGTCACGGCATTTTCTGAGGCATCTCCGTTAGAGATGAAAGGGCGCCCAGTGCCGGCAGATATAAGAAAGGAGACAGGAACAAGACGTACAACTCAGACTGGTCTACCACGCGGACCAACTGCACCTTGGGTTCGTTTTCTGACGGGCCGAATGCCGCTATAATATCATCTCGGCTTGCGTCCCAGCAAGCAGCTGTGGCGTTGGAAGCGGTGCGGCACACATCGTAGCGGATGTTGCGGAGATTCCTCATGGCAGGCAGCCAAGAGGGCAGCGGTATGTGAGCGTTTCTCAATAAAGAGCGTGAGCGCGCGAGGACGAGGCTGTATTTTTAGAGTCGTTCAGGCGCTGTTGCAAAAGGGGTCGCTTGGTACGTGGACTCGGTCACACTTGGCAGGAACAACCAACGTGAAAAATTATATCAAAAAAGTCTGCCTATTCTAGCGATGCAGCATCATGAGGAGAATCATTACGCACTGTGCGGGGCGGCGTCTTGAAGCCGCCTGCTCGCCGCAATGGAGCGCGAACATCGCTTCGGTATACAGTGTGAATAGATAACAGGTGCGGTGCACAGCTAAAGCTAAAATCTGCATCAAAGATATCTTACCTTGCTGAGAGGAAGACGAAAGCAACCGAGACGTCCAGGCTGCTTGACGTCTGACGGGAAGACGAAGAAAGTCTCCGCAGGTCGGTTTGACAGATGGCAGCCGGGCGCGCAGACAGCGCGGCCGATGGGAGAACGCGGCGGCCAAGAGACAAGCTGCTTACTTTTACGCTGCCTTGCGCAAGGCAATCTGCTCACTCACAAACGGCATCTGAGACAGGCCCAGGATGAGGTGAGACCACGGCGTCTTCCCCCGCGGACACTCGGCGAACGTGGCTGTCCTATTCTTGCTTTCGTCGCGTGGAGTGATGCTTGCTCTTCTGGCGGCGCTGCGTCGTTTTCTCCAACCATGAACGGACCGAGAAAACCGTCCAAAAAGAAGGGCCAAGTGCAGTCCAATATAAAGAGATCGGCTGGCCGGCTTCACCCAGCTGCGAGAACCTGTCTGGTGACGTCTTCCTTGGCTTGCATTTTGCCTGTCTCGTTCCCTTCTTTCTGACGGGTGCCTCTGCTTTGCTTAGCTGTTCTCGGCTACGCACGCGCCTTCCCCAGCATTCCTCGGCTCCATTTGCCCCCTCATTTCTCCCTTGCAGCTGCTCAGCTCCTAACAAACCAGGGAACGAAAAAAAGAGAGACCTCCTCCCATGTCCAGCCAACACCGTTGGTTCTCGAACCCCAACAAAATTCCCCTTTCTTCTCGCTACCAGCCGCACTGCATTTCTATCCGTTTTCTTCCTTGTCCTTCTCTTCACTTCGCTCATCCTGCGAGAGAGGAGCAAAATCAAAGCCTCGATTCTTGCTCACCCATCAGACCATCCAATTGGCTGCTGCTCGTTACTACGAAAGCTACGAAAACACAAAAACGCGAAACAGAGGCGGCACAAGATGGACCTGCCGTATTCCCAGCAGCAGCAGGCGCGCCGCAAAAACCGGTCGGCCGCCAACCTCCAGCATCTCACTCTCGCGCCACTGACGACGCGTCTGCCCTTGCGAGACGACTTTGACGGCAGCACCATCATCGAAAGTCACGCTTACTTTGCGGCGGCCTCGGCCTCGGCTTCCGCCAATAGCAGCACGCTCGCCCGCATCCCATCCTACATCCAGGGCCGGTCGGCCCCAACCACACCCCGACTCCTGTCCAAGTCACCGCCAGCCTTGACGCCATCGCGTTCGCGCTCCCACGAAGGGCGCCGGGCGCTGGCAGGTCACCGGGCGGCCGGTACTGGCGGCGGCGGCAGCAGCATCAGTAACAACAACCAAGGGCAGGCCACTACCCTCCCTAAGAGCCGATCCACGACACACTTGCTAGCCGCCCGCTATGGCGGCGTGGCCAGCTCCGAGACACTGGGCGGTGGCAATGTGCGCCATCCCAATGGCACCCGCCATCACCGCCGCCGCAAGACTGACCACTACGACCGGTCCTCGGGCGACTGGCTGTTCCGTGCCGGCGTCCTCGTTATCAGCGAGGCCCGCGAGTCCAAGGGCCAGAGCTGGCTGACGGCGCGCGCAAGCTCAACGAGCTTGACAGGCTTGCGGGATACCGAGGAGGTGGAGGACGTGGCTGCGTTTGAGCGCGAGCTGGCGCGTGAACGGGAGTACCTAGAACGGATTGCTGGGGGCAGTCGGCACGGGAGCCGACGGGGCAGCTTGGAGCACGATCTCGTGACGCCAGGCGTCCGCGCTGGCGCGAGCAGACCAGGCAGTGGGGTAGGCAGCAGAGCAAGCAGTCACCTGGGCAGCCGCACCAACAGCCGCGCCCATAGTCGGGTGAGCAGCCGGGTGCAAATGTTCACTCCCATGGAGCGGCACTCGCTAGACCACAATGGTATTGCGGGAGAGCCATCGTCAGCGGTAGGCGGGTACTTTGACTATGCCGGGTTTGCAGAGGACGACGAGTACTACGATGGTAGCAGCGGCATGGCCGGAACCGGTGGGATGACGCCGGTAGGCCCCGACTTCGTCAACCTCGACGAGAAGCTCGAGGCTGTCAAGCATCACCAACGGGACAGCAGCCTCGAAGATGAAGACCACGTTCGACGGCTGGTCAAACGCGAGAAGGCAGGCGGCGTCATGGGATCGTGGCTTGGCAGCGTCTTTGGCTGGTCGCTCTTTTCGGTGCAGGAGAATGAGGACGAGGAGGTGGCTGGCGAGGAAGCGGGCGAGGAGGAAGAGGAGGAAGTGGGGGAAGAAGAGGATGACGATGACGAGGACGACGAAGACGACGAAGACGAGATGGGAGAAGCCGGCAAGGGCCGCGAAGCTGGCGGTCTCGAGGGAGGGACCAGAACCGAAAGACAGCCCCGGAGACGGCGCGCGGCCGTGGGCCGGAACCAGAGAGGCTCAACGTGGTCCTGCAGGCCCCATTTCGAGGGCGTCGCGAATCAGACTGAAGACCTTGTGCCGCCGCCGCCCCGAGCGGACGAAGGCGCCTGGCAAGATGCCGCATGGCTGCTAAGCGTGGCGTCCAAGGTGATTCTGTAAATAACAAAGGGCGAGTGAGATACACATTACCGATTTCTGCCAGCAGCAAAAATCGACCATGCCAAAATAGGTCAATTTTGCGAGTCTCTCTCTTCTCCTTCAGTATATGCCCTGGGTGAGAGGTACTATCCATCTTCTGGCCGTGGTAGCCTTGCAGGAAATACAAGCCAAGAGCACATGGACGAAGCCGGCGCGAAGATATAACTATATTCTGCTTATCCATTTAGAGGGTCTTCCCAACGGGCCATTCAATCACCATTCTCGAAAAAAAGGAGTTTCCTATTAGTGGGTTTTTATTGCTTTATCACCAGACTATTGTGGGCAGGATCGTGCCGCCCGATTTCGAGTAGAAAGTGTCATCTCCAAGAGAACCGTTGCAGCCGAGAAAAGGAAAGCATTGCCGAAGAGACGCGGCCGGCGAAACGAAGAACAATTGTTCCACGCATGGCAACCGTCCTTTGCCTCCTCAACCTGGACAAACGGCATGGTAGGGTGAGGAAGGGTCAAGCTGAGATGAACAAGGCTTTATCCTTATTTTAATTAATTACTTAAAATTTCAGTTCGATGTCTTTCGCCTTTGAACCGAAAAAGCGAAGAAAAGCCAACAACGGACGTTTACGTTTTGGGCGGCGTCTCTACCATGTGGCCTTTTTTGGCCCAACTTTCCTGTGCCAACAACCCATGACAGAATGCTTCGCGAGCCGTCTGACGGGTGGCTGGGCCCCGACTCAGGGGAGTGGTTTGAAGGCCGCAAAGCAAAAGAGTAACAACCCAAAAATAAATAAAAAATAAATAAATCAGGAAATATGAATAAAAGAAAGAAGAAATAAATAAAAAATAGAAGGGGCTAAGTGGATCATAGAGCCTCTGATGAAAAGGGAAAGCGAAAGATACGGGACGCTGAGGATTGGCTTCTCGAGCTGCAGCCCCGTCACATCAAAACGAGAAGTTTTTGTGTTTGAGTGGCCCACACCCATCATCCTTTAAACTGAACGATCCGAGGGTCTGGCCAGGTCCGCGTGTCTTAAAAAGGCCCCCGGCACGAATCTGATGCATGTGCATGTGCAAAAAACCGGTTTTTTCCCCCTTCACAGAGTGCCACTATGCAATCGAAGAAGGAAGGAAGAGGCTTGCATGCAGGCCACAGTTGAATAGCTACCAGGGTTGGGCTAGACATCTTAACCTGCCCCCCCCCCCCCCGGGGGGGGGGCGCCCAGGTGTTCGACCCCGAAACGCGGCAATAGACGTGATAAGATGAATAGAAGACGAAGACATTGTAAACGGACCAACGAAACAGGCATCAACTTAGTTCCCGCTTTTGTGTTTTAGCACTTAGACCTCGCTCATGTTGTATCTGTCCGTGCATGGTTTGAACTAATAGTTCTCCTTCAAGATTGCTCCTTGTCCCCCAAATTGTTTTCATCAACGGGAGAAAGGACAAAAGCAACAAAGGCAGCAAGGAACATGATTGATAATAAGAAGAAGCTGGAGAACAGAGGTGTCATCTGAACTTGCCAGGGCCCAATGAGACTCTTGGCTGCCGGCCGCCTAAAAGATGTGATGAAACAAACTGAAATAACAAAAAATCCCTCGTAATAATCGGGGTTTTTTTTTTGCAGCAACATCAACTTCAGTTAACACCAAGGTTTGAGATTGACTCGCGGGTTAGCTGGGTGGGAGTAGTACTAAGAGTCGCCTTGTTGCTCTGCTGAGAGTGTATCCCTGTGGCCGTTCCCATATAACGGGTTCAAAAGTTAAACTCAACACTGAGCTAGATGAAAATATTTCGCCTGGGTCTCTATAATCAGTGGCAACATACAATTATCATAGGAAACTCGATACGCGGATGTGGCTGTCTGGTCTTGATTATGCTGAATTCGCTATCAAACGGCGAACACTGAGATGAGTTCAATGAGCCGATAGCAGACCAAACAGATAGAAACAGGGTGATGCTTACGCGCCTGCCGCAATGAAAGCAAGTCAAGAAGGCTGCAAATATGATTAGGGAACACCTCCGGCTCCGGTTCGGCGGAGGCAGTGTCCCGTAAAGTAGTCGACAACAAGAGGAATAATCAATATCACACAACTTGGCAGGATGCAACGCCTTCAGGCTTCGCCCCTCCACCCCGCGCGAGGAGGAGGAGCCTAAAGCTTTTTCTTTCTTTTTTCATCCGGTCGCCAACATGGTCACCAATCCCAACATGACGGCTCTGGTGCAATGCCGGGTTGGATTGGGGTTCGGATAGATGTGCGAGGGAGTCTTTGCAAACGACCAATAGAAGCCGTTGGCAGGCCCTGGCAAAGCCGTTCTGGGGAAATAAGCGGTGCCGAATTCCGGGTGCAATGTGCGACTAGCACTGTATTTTGTATGTCTCCTTGAAGCTCTTTGGATCTCGTCGCACTTCGTGGGATGTGAAGGCCGATTTCTGCTGAGCCCTAAACTAGCCTTGCAAAGGAAAAAAAAATGTAGAAATAATTTCTTCGTCAATCATCGTGCTTAGAGCCAGCCATGGGGAATATGCGTTGCTGTCTAGCGCCGCAAACGCATCAACTCTGGGCGGCTTCCAACGTTTCCAGAACATGGCATGGTAACGTTGTCTTTGGCCTGGTCACTCCTGGGCCTTCCATTCGACTGTTTCTTTGTCGACCGAGATGCCCTCCATCTGCAGTCATTGGGGGTGGGGATGGAACGCCAGCCCAAACGAACTCGGTGTGTTGGAGGTAAAGTCGACGGGAGATTTAACATCCACATGTCGTTGGAAAGAATGACAGATCCCGACTACTTGTGATTGGCACAGTCCGGAAAAGTGTGGTGGAGAATTGAACCCCTGTCTTGCAGCTGCAGTGGAACGGCTGGGGACGCTTGGGCGCCCTAGCAGCAGACTATGACGTCGGGAAGATGCTCTGTGCGCAGAGAAAGTGTGCCTCGTTCCTGCGGTGGCTTATGGGGGACTGCACGCACATGTATTACGGGCTGTGCCGCTGGAAAGATGCCTCAGGGCGCACTATGTAAGGTGGCAGGAAGAGCTGTTTCCCAGAGAAATATTGCCCAGCAAGAGAACAGGCCAACAAGAGAGACAGAGACACCCGATAGTATGATACTTGCAGAGCTCACCCTCCTTTCTTTACTAGTGTCATTTTCGATATCTTTTGTGACTTTTTTCAATCAATGCAAGAACAAGGTTATGCTTGCACGGGCGGGCCGTTGACCTCCGGTCGCTCGCCACAAGGCGAGAAGAGCAATATAATCGTCCCGCCGACTGCGGCTCGCGATGATGCCTAGCAGATGCTGAAGGACCCTGCATGACCTGGATTCGGCCATGGTTTCTGAGAAGCTGTTTTGCCGAGGGAGGGGAGGAACCTTTTTGGCTGCATGCCAATGGCGCGCATATAATTCCATGCTTTTCCACAGCATGAGAAGATTCACCGCTCTTCATACTCACACACGATCAGCAATGTAACTCGCGTGTAGCGGAGAAGAGGGGGCTCAGAAATGAGACTGAGAATATCGCCATTGTATGCTGAGCGAACATGCCACAGGAGAGGGGGCGCCGGAACCGAACCGGGCGGGAGTAGGAAATCTGACAGCGATAATGGAGAGGGGAGACAAAGAAGGGAGGATAACGTATAGGGGCTGCGCAGGCCCAGGCGAGGAATGGTAAGGAATGGGTACGGGGAGTACTGCGTAATGGGTAATACTCACACAGACCCTGTCATTTGTAGATCGACGCCTTTAGGACCAAAAATATGTCGTCTACGAGTGGGGATGAAGAAAATACGGTTTGCTGTAATTTCCTCTTGCGCTTTTTTTGCTTGCTCTGTTTTGTCTCCCCGCCTCCGCATCTTAATACCATGCAGGACGAAAAGGGGAATGACAAGACGCAAGGGAAACTGGCGCGCCTTCCCTTTGTGCTCTGATCTGGCTGGTTGTCCCACCAAAACGGAAAGCGCCATTGCGCTCCTCTGGCGATGGGGGTAGGTGCTTTTCGCGTGGTCGGCGTATGTGTGTGGAAACCATTGCGTCATAGAGGAACTTTGTGCCAATTAATTGGATCAGCCTGCCTTCTTCCGGCGCTCTGCCTCGCTCCTCCTGCTTTGCAATGCAATTTTGGCGGGGGCGGGCAGAGGGGGGTGTTTCCCGCATATTGCCGTTTTTGGATGATGAAAAATAACGGTGCGGACAATATCTGCGGATCTGACCGGCGGCTATCCGAAGCAAGGCAAAAAGCATGAAAAAGGAGGCTCCCAAGACGAAAAAGTGCGGCGCCGATCACTGCTTAGAACAGGGCGGTAAATGAAGAAAACAGGAGTCGGAGTATACAAGTAATACAGAGGCGCCTTGGGCAATAGTGGCGGCAGGCGAGCGGGGCGGCAGCTGCGAACTGGACTGGCGGAGCGCACGAGGAAATAAAAGCCGGCTTCTTGGGCGATGCGTCCACCGTAACACGCTATGGCTTTCAGCCCTGCTCGTTTTCGTCGATGGGGAGATCTCAGCCGGACGGAGTGGTGGCCAGAAGAGGAAGAAAGACACGAGACGGGGGCAACCGTAAAACGTCCCATTTTGGAAAGTCGCGAACCGTGGTAGTATTCACGTTGCTCGTATGGTTGCCAACGGGCTGCTGCTGCTTGACGTGGAACATGTGAGAGGCACGAGACGGAGGCGGCATCGAGACGACGCCTGCCCGTTGATATATCTTGCCAGCGAATTGGCAATGCTCAGGCTTCCGCCGAGGTTTGCGCCAGCTCTGCGCCAGCTCTGCGCCAGCTCTGCGCCAGCTCTGTGCCAGGCCTGCCATTGCACAAAGAGAATCCCGAAGAAGAAGGGGCAACCGGCGCCGTCGTCCGCGCTGGCTCGAAGCAAGTATACGAGTACTACGAGGTACTCGTACGCAGGAAGGGGCGACCCAGTTGAGCAGCGACGGTCGACTGGCCAGGCCCGGTGGTGGAAGGACACCGCGGGCCAGGCGACCACACGATGAGCACAATCACCACACTGTGTGGTAATAATACTCATATCTTACAAGCACGAGGTGAACCCTGTACTCGTAGTGCATTGGCGTTAGTGGGGTGGGAACGCCTGTTTTGGACGGGCTCTCAAACCCTGCCCCGTAGTGTCCTCACTAGCCGGAGTTTGACGTTGGCGCAGCGGAACCGCGGATTCCTAGCGGGGGAGGAGGGGAGACGTCAGTGAGAGTGGACAAAATCCGTCGCTGGCGGCCGGCCGCATTGCATTGTCTCGTCTGTCCAAGCAAGTGTCCAACAACCGCAGAATTCCCTGTCAAAGACCACTTCGTTTGTCGCTCGCCCGTCTTCCACCGCGCAGACCGCACCACCTCTGAGCCAAACCCTATTCGGTCTTGTAGGCCAGGTGTGTCTCTTTAGTGCACACAATCTACCGCCGTCGGCCGTCTCTCGCCGTCTTCACTTCTCCTTGTCTTCATCACCATCTGCCTCTTCGCCGTCTCCGCTACCCACGCCTGTGCCACAGACACCAGGCCTCCCCCAGAGCAAGACCAGCCAGCCAGAACACCTCTCGACCCCTGCCGGCCCCGGAAAGGCAGCACTCGCCAGACAACCGAAGAGGCGCCAACCTAGTACCCCGAGGCAGCCACGGGCCCCGAAGAAACCGTGCTTATATATCAACGGACGAGCCTTGCAAGCCCGGCGGCACAGCAATATCGCAAGATCTGTTTCCAGGACCGCATAGCTCGCGCAGACACGTCTCAGCAAGCTCGTCGTCCTCGCCCAATCGGCTGGCTACCTATTTTCACCAAGAACCGCCTCCTTTCTCGCGCTCCCGTCTCCCGTCTTCGTCTTTCCGCCTTTTTGGACATCCCGCGCGGCAGCAGCCTGCCAGTTCGACAATGTAAGTGCTCTGGACGTGCGTTTGGTCAAGGCCTGCGTTCTCCTCTGGCTCCTGGCTCCCGACTTCTACCCTTCTTGACGCGCCAAACCCAAACCCAACCGCTACCCTGCCATTCTTGATGCCCACCTCGTTGCCTTATTTCCCTCCCCATCCTCGGTATTGATTTGCCTGGTCTAGCCTTGTCTGGCCTCCACCTGCTCTATCTCGAACAAGAGAGCCGATGATGCTTGCGTCTACGAGCAGATCACCCTGGTTGTGGTCATTCTTCACTCACCTACGCTTGGCCCAGTTAGCTGTTACCTGGCACGCATCGCTTGCCCCATCTCCCCTGTCATATACAGCAAAGTCAACTCATCCTCCTTCGCCGTTTCTTGCCGCAAATTGTCGCGTACAGCCTGTTGCCCAAGAACGCGGGGTTTTACTTTTTTCCTTTGCTCCCCCCCTTTTTCTGGCATCGGGCCCACTAGCCAGGGTTGATGACAAGTGCGTCAGTGTGCGGGCTCTCCCGGTGGCCATAGGTTTCCTTTGCTTGTCTGTCGTTGTTTATATTAATCCTTCAAGTTCTTTTTCTCCCCTCCCTTTCCTTTCCCTCTAGTCTTTTCACCGTCTTTCTCTTGTTGAGATATCGGACCCGTTTTATATTCTCTATCCTGGGGCCCCTTTCTGCCCTCCCAGCACCAGACCTAAACTACTTTTTGTTCTTCTCACCCAACCTTTTTTTTCTATATTCCGGTGGATACAACTATCCGTCCACTTAGTCCTTAGCCTTGTCCGCATCGCCCCTTTACTACATATCACGCTGGACTCAGTGCTTGCCGTCCTTACCGGAGAAGAAACTCGTCCTGTGAGACCTGCATTCATATATGTCGACTTAGATCTGGATGCTGCTTTTGATTGTGACCTTTGCCCACGCGGGTGTGCTAGCTAACTGACAGTACATAGAGCCTTGGCAAATTTATCAAATCCACGAAAGCGCTACCTTCAGATCAATACGAGCAGTGCCCAAGATGTCTTTCAACTTTGGGGACAGCATCAGCGAGGCGGCATTCGAACAGATCCTTGAGATGGATGATAGCCCGACAAATCACGATTTCAGCAAAACTCTAGTTTACGATTACTTCGAGCAGGCCAAGGAGACCTTTTCAGACATGGACAAGGCTCTGTAAGTTATTTTTTTTTCTGCTGTGCCTCACCTTTTCGATGCTTGCCGTTTTCTCTCTTTCCTTCAGCACGTTTCGCTAACAGTGCCCTCTCTTCTCTCTCTTCTGCACCCTGAAAAGAGCCGACAATGATCTTGGAAAGCTATCGGACCTCGGCCACTTTTTGAAAGGCTCATCTGCCGCCCTCGGCTTCGTCAAAGTGAAGGACCACTGCCAGGTCATCCAACAGTATGGCAAGAAAATGACGCTTGATGGTGCTCCGGAAAACGACGAGAGCGTGTGCCTGGCACGTATAACAGACGCATTAACGGCAGCGAAAGTGAACATGACCATTGTCGAGGCGAAAATGAACGAATTCTTTGGCAAGAGCTAGCCTCGTTACCTTCAACCGCTTTGAAATTTTTCGCTTTTTTCCTTTGCATTTGCGCAGCGACCATGTCAGCTTCGAACTCCTTTTTTCTTGCAACCCTCCGGTATTCGGTGTACCGCTCGCCGTCCCAGTCCCGGACACGGTTATGTATTTCGCCAATTCTCACTGGTTGGTAGAGCATTAGAAACGATGGCTTTACTTTCCTTCTTGATAAAATGACGGCGGACACCTATTTTCTGAGGGTCGGTTCACCTTCTTCTTCCTCATCACTTTCTTCAAGCAATCTCTTTTATTTATTGTGGGCAATTTCTTTGCTTTGCGTTGATTCTATTTTATTCTTCATATCTTCTTTTGCACTACCTGCCTTTCGATTTGTTTCTTTTCTATGCCAGCCATATTATTATATTCCGCTCCTAGGACTATTTTTGTTGTTTGTTGTTTCCGGGCTTTCAAGTTGTTATCAGCTAGCATGCTCTGGGTTGATTCTAATTCGCACCGTTTACAACGACAGCGAAGAGAAGAAGAGGGTTGAAAACTGGAAGTGGACTACTTTCCAGGAGGAGAAGCAAAACCGAGCGAAAGACTTTCGTTCCATTTTGCGGAGTATGCGTGGGAGTAGAATGGAGGCATATGTGCTGTGCTCATTCTTTGTTTGAAGACGGCTTTTATTCGTCCTCTTTGCAATATTGCTTTATTCCCATCTCCTAACTACCTATGTATGGCAAGGGAAAAATGCAACATCAAGCAAGATGGCTTGGATCATGGGGGAGCAGAAGCTATTTGCTACAAGAATGGGGCGCGGCTGAAGGCTCAAGGTGGGCTTCGGCGTTGCATCATCGACGAAGAACAGCCAACAAGAATCTGTACCCTTTTTGTCTCTCCCAACAATCGATGACCATGGGAAGGCCGAAGCCGTAGAGGCCGTCGCGCAGTTCATTTTGACGCAACAGAGTCAAGTCAAGCAGAGTCACCTTCAGTTCTATTCACAACATACACGATATGCTATTTGTAGGAGAGCGGCGCCCGTGAAAAACAAGAGGGGGGGTGGGAGGGAAATAATGGGTCAAGAGGCGGTTTGCCCTTGAAAGCGATTTCTTCCAAAGGCATCAGTGGAGACCTACATTTACGAATGTGATCTATGAAAAGGAGAAAACAGGAAATGGGAAACGAGTGGTTAAACGGCAGGTATCCTAGTATAGTAGAAGAGGTGCTTGCCCCAAGTTTTGTGGCTCTTGATTTTGTTTGATTTTGGTTAGTTAAGGCGCAGAAGGGGCCTTGAGTTGCTTCCTCTAGATGACATTTCCTTTTAAAACAGAAGTACCAAAATTGGATGCTTTACCGAATGAACCCCCAAACAACAAAATTTACTCGGCTCACCTTGCCCCGAGGAATGTGTTAACAGATTGGGTTGCATTAGAAAGTAAGAATAACTAACATAGACCAAAAAGAGGGGGGTCGAGAGCAAGTCACATTTACCGGTCGGTTTGCTTTTTATTCTTGATATATACCTTTCATTGTCTATTTACGATTTAGACGTCATTTTCATACCTCAACCTTTTCCAAAAAAAGGGGGGGAGATGTTATGCATCAGGCCAAAAGGGAACAAAGCTACCACCTCAATAAATCAAGCATGCACATTCCTCCACACCGAGCTGCTTTTCTTTCTCTTTATATTTTCGTCCTCGTTCTTGCCCTTCTATTTCTTTCATTTCCCTTTTCCCGCGCCTCTTTCAAAATCTCGTCCCTTATCTTTAGCTCACTAGTTCCTGATCCCTTATACCTTCGGTCTCCTACCCGAGACGCCTTCCTTTTTTCTATTCTTTGCTTCTCTGGTATAAGATATCCCCATGTCGCCTTTGAAATTCCCGACTGTCTTCCCGCGGGCGAATCTCACATATCTATAGACTCATTAAATCGCAAAATACCATCACTCTTCAGCACACCATCGATACCTTCAGGCAGCCGCGGGAAAGGGTCTACTAGCACGCTCGAGTCTTGTGCCTGTTCAGCAGACTTGTCTATGACAAGCGCTAGCCCTTGAGATTTGATTGCCTCCACCAGTGCAGGAACCATATCCTAGGAAAGGAAGTCTGTTAGCTTCAACACATTGCTATGGTGGACCGTCTTAAAGGAAAGAGAATAGACTTACCAAAAGCCGTGAGCTGCACACTAGCCCCATAAAATTGTTGCTCTGCGCCGTTCGGACTACTTCTTTAACTGATGCCGTCCGCCGACCGGTGCTCCACACGCCATCAGGCACCGCCGCCGCTACCATCGCGTCGTCTTCCCGGCCGAGATCGTTGCACAGGAAAACGGGGAAATTTGGCTGCTTCCAGTTGATGGCCGTACACAAGCTTGGATTGTATGAGCTGAAAACGACTGACCGTACCACATCGGGAGTGTGAACCCGCTGGGCACGCGCATGATCGAATACGACGGACAACATAGCGTCCACACCGGCGTTAAGATCCACGCTGCCAACGCCGCCCAGGCCTAATGCCCGCTCTTCGTCGGCACTTGGGTATAGAACTTGCAAATTGACGTGCATGCCAGCGGGGAGCAGGGCAAGCGCATCGCGCAGCGTTACTCCAGATGTTGCCAAAACACGGTGCACATGGGCAACAGCGTCGATCGGAGATGACGGGAGTGCTTCAATATGTGTCCGACCGGGTGCTGTCGAGGTTGCAGCACGGAACTGTTCGTAGCTGAGGCGAGCGACAGGAATGTCGATTACGCTGCTGTCGCTAGTTTCGTCCGTCATGGAGTCGGCACCTATATTGAGAGCTCCACGCCCTCCACAACGTACCGTCCACGTAGGCCAGAGCACAGGAATTCCGTCACTAGTGTGTTGTACATAGAGGCGCACGTAGTCGCCAGACAAACTTGAGCCAGCAATGAAAGTGCTAGGGTGGCCCTCCAATTGGCTTGTCGCCTTCCAGTATGTTTCGAAATCGGCAATCTCGAGCGGTTTGCCTGGGAAAGGCTTGATTACCTGGGTATGGAAGCTGATTTGGCCGATGGCGCGCAACCGAGGGTCGAACAATGGCAGACAACAGCTGCTGCCGGAATTTCCGAGGAGAGTTCGGAAAGTACTCGGTAAGGCGACTGTTTTCGCAATAATCTTGGCACCGTAAGTCGGGAAAACGTCGAAATCTAGGACAAAAGAATCCAAGTTGTCAACCTGGAAGAAAACAAGCCGTGTATCTTCTTGGAATGGCAGCATGATATTTTTAGGAATTAAGTCAGCGACCTTGGACGATATAGTCAACCGCGCTGCTGGGTATTTCCCATCGTGGAAGAAGACAAGCGGTGGCTCGCCATTCTGGTCCTCAAAGTTGATTTGGACAACCGCCTTGGTGTCAAGGAAGTTGTGGCCATAGCGGCGTAGTGGAATGATAGGTGGTGGCAGTTCCAGAATGGGAATAGCATCGGGGTCCAATGCCATGGGTCCCGGCGCCGTGCTGCTGCCGCTGCCATGTGCTCCAAAACCGTCCAGTCCGATGTCCACAGCCGGCTTGAGCCCAAATGGACTGTCTCGTTTGCTCTTGTTGCCTTTCGTATTGCTAAAGGGAGTAAGGAGCTTCATGCATTCGAGGTGGCCCTCCCATGCGGCATAGTACATGGCAGGCAAGGCCTTTTCGTCAAGAATGTTGGGGTCGACGCCAGCTTCCAGGAGAGCTTTCAAACAAGGAACATTGCCTTCGCTTGCCGCGTGGACTATTGGCGTCCAGCCATATAGCTTGTCAATTTGGTTTAAGTCAGCACCATAGTGCTGAAGAAGGAGCAGCAGCGTTGGTGCGCGGCCAGCACGAGCAACAAGGTGTTGTGGATACAGGCCTTCGGCGTCAGGGAGAATGCGAGCACCGTGCTTCAGGAGGAGGTCGACGATGGCATCGGAACCGTGCTCGCAGGCTAGGTTAAGAGGGACATGGTCAGCATCGGAGATGGGATCGATGCGAGCCGATTTCTCGAGTAGACGGCTAACGCAATCTAGGTGGCCATGGATAATAGCGTGAATCAGAGGTGTGAAGTTGTCGTGGTCAATGAGGTCGATAGCCTCAGGACCGGCTGCATTGCGAAAAGTTAGGAGGGGTTCAAAATGATGATCAGCTTTTTTAAGTTTTCAGAAAAAACATGCAGAGTCGCTTACCTCTAAGGAGGGCATCAAGCATATCAAGGCGACCATGCATACTCGCATAATGCAAAGGTACACGGCCATACACATCGGTGCGAATGACCGAAACGCCACGCGAGAGGCCGAACTCGAGCACAAAGTTATTGCCGTAGATGGTAGCCTGGTGCAAGCAATTCCGCTCATTGATGTCATCTTCACTCTGAACATCGACAAGACCGGTGTCTATGAGCGCTTGTAGCGCATCCCGCGATCCCTCGTTAATGGATGCCAAAAAGGTGCGCGTCACACGCTCCTTCAAGGCGATGTCCGTGTTGCTGTTGCTGCTATCATCTTGTCCACTTGCATCCGCGACAGCGGCTCGCATGCGCCCTAACAGATCGCACAGGGACTCAAGGTGACCGGCAAGAACCGCGTCTAACAGAAGTGTGTCGGCATCGCCCTCGTCGGTGCCCAGCAGATGCTGGCTGCTGACAATATGGTCAGGCTGTTGGCTCCGGCCATCGAAGCGGATCTCATGGTCGCCCTCGGCCCAGGCACCCAGTTCTTGCAGACTTGTTGTAGCCTGATCGGACAGCTCGCTAATGACAGTGGCATTAAAGAACGGCTGAACTTCGACCGCGCGGGAGAGGTAGAGCTCCTTGGTCTTGGACTTGGACGTCTTATCCCATTTCTTTAAAATCTTGGAAAAGGCCGTGCCGTTAATCTCGACGAATTGCTGCAGCTTGTTGAGATCGTTGGCAAACTGCTGGAAGCCCTCTTGCAGAGTGGTGAACTTGGCAGAACGCCGGGAAATTCCATTGCCCCGTGACCGTAGGACCTTTTTCTTGTCAAGAAGGGTTTTCAAGCGGACTTTGAGCTGATTTGGGTGTCAGCATGCACAGCGAGGAGGGACGTGGAGGAAACAGGGGCGCTCCGAACAAGAAACGAGAGTTGACAGGGAGTCAAGCAAACAAGAACGGAACAACTTACTTCGGCCTCTTTCTGCAGATAGAAGGCATTGACCTTCTCGAGCTCACGTTCCTGTCCCACTTTGATTAGCAGCATGCCAGGCAGGAGGTTGTCGAGGCCTGCGGAGGCGGCAACAGTGCCGTGACCGCAAAGGACATGTTGGTCTTACAAGCTGGAAGAAAAATGTTGCCTTGTTGGCTTGAAGCGCAGCCTGAGAATCTATAGGGGTGGCTGAGCGGTGAGGGTCCCCCTGGGCGCTGAGGATGGGTGTAGCCGACAGTCTTTTGATGAGCTGTTTTCGAGAAAAGGAGGAGTTTTGTCAGCAAACCAACGTAATGCGAACTGCAGCTGCGTCTCAGCCCCCCTCTGAGGTCGTTTTGGCCTGGTTGTGATTACTGTCTTCCTCTCTTCTCGTCCCCATATTCCTTGATATGTTTCTCTGTCCTCATTTGTTCGTTTTTTCCGTGCTGGGACTCACCTTTTTGAGGGCCTTGTAGTTGACGAAGCTGGCTGCATACTCTGGCACTTCGAGCTGCCGTTTCTGAATTTGCTTGCCGAACTTCCTGTTGAGGGGTTCACATTAGCTACCTGCGCTTCAACGGAGTGTTGAAAAATTCGGACATGGGTGGGACCAAACACGGCTGTCGGTAGCCCAGAGAATACAGTTTTATTGCTGCCTCACTTCCAAGTTTATGCTAATTAAATTGAAAAGAAACAATGGGGGAGCGAGACTCACATGTTGCGAGGCTAGAGTTGCTGAGCCTCGAAAGGCCCGGGGACTCACCCCGAATAAAGAGACAGAGAAAGAAGAGAGCGGCAATTGTTGGAGAATTTCAATACGAAGCGCTCTTCCTGCCGTACCGCATGCAGGTCACCAACACAGGGTGGCGGGCTATCAGGGTGCCAGAGACCGGGGGAGGGAGAGGACGAGACCTGCTTGTTGTCTAGGTTAGAATCAGCTTGAGGCTCCGTTTGCATTGCTTGTCTGCTAGAGATCTCTGGCCAGCTTTTCTTGTTTATCTGCCCGTCTGTCTCCGTACTGTGCGATAGGATAGCTGGAGTGAAGAAACACAAGAAGAAAGTGACGACTGGTGGCAAGCTTCAACCGACGGCTCGATGAACAGGAGAGGAGATTTCCTCCACGTGGGTGCGTTATAAGGTAACTAGGAGGCCAAAAGGGGTATAGCAGGACCGGGGAGAGGAATATAAAGTTCTGCAGGATGCTGGGAGCTGGGGAGGAATGCTTTGTGTGATGAAAGAGACAAGCCGGTAGCGACCAACAACGCCCCCCAAGAGTCTCGGGCATAAACTAGTGCTGCAAGCTTTGCGAGTTTGTGGTCTGCGTGGCTCCGGAAATCCAGGCCTCTCTGCCCATCCGCGTGTCTGTGTGCATATGCCTCTTCTTCTTGCAGGGTCGCTCTCCGCCTCTTTGCCACTGTCCTGCGTCTGCCCCCTTATCTTCCCAAGTACGAGCTCTCTGGGGACAAGCACATACCACGAAGATGCAAGGCAGAACCAACTCTCGTCTCGAGAACGGCGTCCGCTTTAGCGAAGCTGCTCTCGGCACAAGAATCGAGGACGAGGAGGAGAGAAACAAAAAAGCACACCAGAGGTTCGTAGGGGCCACCCCATCAGTAGGTCGCACAGGCAGTGTGGAGGGCCAGGTCGACGACGAGAGACGGAGTCTTGCCGGAGCTTTGGCTTTTCGTTGGACTCGACCTTTCTTGTTTCGTTTCGTGTTCTCTCTTTTGATTCCGCGGGGAGCTGGCCTGTGTTGGTTTCTTGGTCACTCTGACCACCTGCTCGAATCCTCGTACCGCAAGTGGAACGTAAGGCGGAGCGTGACTGGATGAAGAGGGAATAAAGATCCCACGTGAGGCAAGTCGACGGAAGAATGCGGGAAGCGCAATAGGGACGGGGGCGCCGAGTGAGGCGCATAGACAAGAAGAGTGAGGGGGGTTGCAGTAGAGGCGACGGCAAAACTCAAGAGGAAATGCAGCTGCTGGGAACGGAGGGAAGAAACCGAGACAGACAGACAGAGACAGAAGCAAGACAGGGGGAAACAATAAAATCCAGCAATTGGACTTCGGTGATCCCAAGGCGGCAAGCGCCAGGCAGCACGCGCGAGAGCGCTCTTTCTTACCGGGTTTTGGAGGACGATGCAAGCCGGGCCAGTCACAAAGGGCGTGCTTTCTGCTTTTCGCTTTCCGGGTTCCTTTCTCGGGCCTCAACCGTTGTCGAGCTGCGCCTGCGGCTGGCCGTCAGTTCTCAGAAACACTGCTTCTCGCGTGTGGCGGCTGGGGGAATGTCTCTGCGCATGCGCGCATGTGTCTTCACAAGGTAGGTGCGAAGAGGCACGCGGTGGGAGGAGGAAGGTGTGCCGTCATACCTTTGCAGCTTCTTCGTTCTTTCCGCCGTTGGTGTGCAACCGTTATGACACAGTGCGAAGATCGGCTCCTGCAAGTCGTCTCGTTGTGTGTCCCTCTGCTTCTGCAGCGGGCTGAAGGGGCGCGGATCTGGGCAGTCCTGTGGTCAGTGGTTCACGCGGCCTGGGGTGTAGTAAACATTATATGTATGAGAGAAAAAAAAGAAAAAAGGAAGACGATGGGGGAGCAGAGGAAAAAGAAAAAGAAAGGGACCGAGGGGTGGTAAGCGACAGCGCGTGAGCGAAAGAGCTCAGCCCGAAGCAGGCTGGTGGGGTCGACATTGTAAAGCTATGAGTATCAATACAGTTTACTTCGTACTCCGTACACGTACTCGTAATGATGTTTTCCGGCGACTTGCACAGTGCCGCTCCGCTTTTTTCTCTCTCTTCTTTTGTCTCCTGTCGCGATATCAAAAGCCGCGAGGCTCAACGGCAGCTCCGGTTGCCAGACGACGAACAGGATGTCTGATGGTACGGGGCCTGTCTTTTGTTCTTTAATCGCTGTCCAAGAACGCCCGGCTGCGCTCTGAGATGCGGGTTTTTCGCTGGCCTTCTACCTCCTTTCCTCCGCTGGTCGCTGTCTTTTTTCCTCCTCTCTTTTTGCTCGACTAAATTGCTGCCAGAGCGTATTCTCATAGTTTAATCCCCTACTCTCGAGCAAAGCGGAAAACAGGCGGGACAAGAAAGGTGGAAAAATAGAAAGCAACAACAGCTAGTCCAGCTGCGTTAGCCCTCTCCCAGGAGGCCCCTCTCTCGGCCCAATCAGCGGCCCCCGCTGGCACATGTGTCTCGCTCTCGGGCAGCTCTGGCTAGAAGCAGGTACGCCAATGACCACCCACGAGGCTGAGAAACACCCCGTTTAGACCCGCGAATCGACCCGTGAACACGCCGCAAAATGATGCTCTGTGTGGGCAGCGTGGAAGGTCTAGCGGGGTTTCGGCTGCATGCATGGGACGCCGGGATACCGAAAGAGACAAGAGGAGGGCCCAGAACAAGGAATCAAACTCAGCAGCTGGCGGGGGACATGATCCAGAGATCCGGTAGTCCAGTGCATTCTCCTAGTTGACCGCGGGCTGACCGCAACGGGCGTGTCTAAGTGGCTGCTTGCTAATCATAGATATAGGTATGCAACGAGATACAGAAGAACTCCCAGGTTCTCGGAGGCAGAACCAAAAAGGGGAAGAGAATAATATCTAAAACCAAGGCTGCAGAGAAAGAAAGGACAAATTACTCCGTCGTAGCACAAAATCCGGCCATGCACCCGCATATATACATACCCCTCAGGCCGGCACAAGCTGCGGTCGTTGTGCCTGGGGATCTTCTACCTGGGACTCTTCTGCTTCTGCTTGATCTTGTTGCAGCACGGGCTGGGTGTTCGGCGCGTTCGGCAGCGCTATCCGGGCCGGCTGTGCGGGCGCCATCTCTGCTTCCAGCGCTGCTAGTTCGTCTTCCACCTCGTCTTCGTCGGCATTGGACATGCGGCCGCCAAGCATCTCGCTAACTTCCTATAGGAGGGGGGGAGTAGATGATCAGCAGACGTTCTAGAACACAGCACAGAAGGTAAAAAAGCCTAGGCACAAGGGGTGGAGGCCCAGCATAAAATCCACCCAAAGAAGAACGCACATTTTGGTAAGCAACCGCATCAGCAGTCTCTCCCATCAGCTTCTCCACATGTGCCAGACCGCCCATCTCGCGGTGAATCTCCTGCAGCACCTTGGTTCCCTGCTGTAAGCCAAACACGACGTCCTTCTGGATGAGTGCAAACTCGACATTGGACGTCAGCTTCTCGAGCTGCTCAAGCTGCGCATCGGTCTTGGCTAGCAGCGACTCCTGGTACTTCTTGCGCCGAAGAGCCAGTAAAGCACGCTTCTTGTCACCCTTGGCGAGCATCTCGCGGGCGATCTCGGTCTCGCGGTTCGTCAGGACCGTGATGCGTCGTTGGTACTGGTGAAGCTTATCGCGCTGGATCTTGAGGTCCAAGATCGCCCTAGGAGATGGATCGTCAGCGTCGTGGCCCAGGGCAATGGAGACTTGTCTTCCCTATCCTTTCCTTCCTGGCCTCCTCTCCCACGGTCTCTCCCTTTCACCGCCCGCCCGATTCGACTTACTCATCTTGGGCCGTGACCCGGCTTCCGTTGTTCCCCATGATGGCAGCTGATTGACGCGCAGAGGTTGCAATTGCGGCAGCATGGGGAAGACGGAGTTCCGGCGGTGACAGAAACACGCTCCGCCCCAGTTAGAAACGGCCTCTGTCTTTCCTTTTGTCCTCGCTGTGCTCTTTTCCGCTCCCTGCTCCGACCCTCGCCTGAGGTTCCTGCCCTCCTCTCGTTTCCTGGGGTGCGCGATAAGGTGGTGTCCCTTTCGCCTTCAATGCGATTTCACGTGGTCTGGCCGAAGATGTCTAATCGCACTCTCCGCCTAGTAAAAGGCCGTCGTCGTCGGTCGCTGTGTCGCTGTGATCCTTGCGAGGATTTGGAGTCTGCACACCGTCGGTCGTCGTAGGTGGATGATGCAATGCGACCTGTGCTCCGCCAATCGATAAGAATTGCCTGCCTTATGATGGCAAGGGTTGCGAACCTCGCCTTACGTGGACTACGACTCGGGGCAGCCTCTCGCTATCCGAAGGGAAAGCGGGGCTGACTTTGGTTGTCGTGCTGCCCGCTGGCTGGGCGCATGTGGCGTGTGGCTTAAGCTCGCAGCCTGTTTTTGCTAGTGGGTTTTTCCTGTGGCGCTGCCGTCATCAGCTGTCGTACTTGTAGTGAGGAACAATGAGGCGGCAAACGAGCTACGGAAGGTGGCGGCCACGAGTTCGACCCCACCTTTTGGCGCACCCTGCGACGTGAACGGAAGGTGCGATAATACTCCGTATGCCTACGATATATAATAATAGGGGCCGTGCAAAGTGTGGCGCGGCGGTCGTGGGGCTCTACTCAGCGCCGTGCTTGATTATAACTACCTGTGTCTAACATTAGCACGCCGTCGGTATCACGTACCTTACGTTTCTTTGGCCCTATGCTTTAAGACTAGGCTTCCCTTTCCGAACTTGCGAAGCAGCGACGGCCGCCTCCCCACCCATGCCATTTCTTCTCCTTCTTGCACAAATCCCAATCGACCAGGCCTAATCCACCGTTCGGAGACACTTTGCACCTCTCCTGCCAAGCTCAGAAGCACGAGAAGAGAGCAGAATGGCGGCTGATCCGGTACGTTTTTTGATCCACTTTTACCGCATCGCCCCTTGATTTTATGCACAGGTGTTTTATGTTGTGAGCTTCTTTCTTGGGAGCGGTCGCTTTCTCTTCCATGCCTGCTATTCTTCCTGCGCTTGCTTGTTATAAGCTTCGACTGTGTCTTCGTGACCGCGTTCTTCTCCCTGCTTACGCTGCCAACTAGACCAAGTCTCCGACGCCGGAATCACCGACGACGGCGCGCCCTCTCGAGATGGATGACGACGATGTCCAAGATGCTAGCATCAACGCTGACGACAGCACCGCCGCCAAGCCTGCGACTTCTGCGGCTACTTCGACGACATCTGGTGATGCTGTTGCCGCTGGTTCGCCGACAGCTGCTAGCGCCAGTGCCTCCGGCGCAGCCGACGATGAAGTAGCAGCACCGCCGAAGCCACCGCGGCCGTTGACCGAGCAGCAGAAGAAGGAGCAGACTCTCAAAGACGCTTTCCCGACGGTGGACATTATTGTCATCAAGGCAGTCCTCACGGCCAGCCGGGGCAACATTGAATCTGCATTCCACGCTCTGCTAGGTGCGTCAACGCGGTCTTTTTCGATTGCAGGCGAATGAGAATCGCATATTGAACTAACACGGCATCCCAAAACAGAAATGACCGACCCCAACGCTATCGAGCAGGAGCCGACGCCGCCACCGCAGCCTCCGCGCCCCGTTCAGCAGGACCCGCAGCTCGGAGCCGGCGCAGCAGCGTCCGGCCGCCTCTCGCCGTACAGCCAGATGCTGGCTGACGAGGAGTATGCTCGCCAGCTGGCGCAACACTATGAGAGCGAAGATGGCAGCTACGAGGCTCGCACAAGCGGCGGCTACGGCGGTGAACGGTCGCGGGGCGGCCCCCCTCAACCGCCGCGCAGCCAGCGGCAGGATACGGGCCTGAAGCCCAACGAGATGTGGGGCGACAAGGAGCATAGCTTTCTCGATGATGACCTCCCAGTCATCCGCGAGAACCTGCGCAAGGGTTTTGTCGAGACCCAGACCAAATTCAACAACTGGTTCACAGGAATCAAGAAAAAGATAGACGACGAGTGGAACGCCGGCGACGAAGACGAAGACGGCCATCAGCGCGGCGATGGCCCAGGTTCCCGGCCGCAGCAAGACCGGACGGGCTATGGCCGGGGCGGGTTTGGTGCCGCCGGCGGTGCCGGTGGTTATGGCCGGCAGCAGCCGCCGCGCCGCAGCGGCGACTATGATGCCGACCCGGAACTCCTGAGCGACGACTTTGCTGGCATTCAACTGCACGGCGATGGAAGTAGGTGTTCTCTTCTTCCCCCCCGGGATTTCCTGATGGATGCCTTTCTAACCTTTACATAGCACCCGGGAGACAAAACCCGAATCTGTTCCGCCCGCCGCCTTCGACGTCCCCCCGCGCGGGCTCAGAGCGCAAGGTGAACTTCCGCGACCAGGACGAGACCATTGACATGTACAGTGCATCGCCCAAGCTGCCACCCAAGGACGGCGCAAGTGGTCTGACCACCGGTAACACGGCGTCGCCGTCGGCAGTCGCCAAGACCAGCAAATGGCAGCCACTGTCGTCGGTAGACCCGACCCCAATTGCAGACAACGACCCGTTCAGCCTGGGCGACAGCGAGGACGAGAAGGATGCCGCAGCTGCGAAGAGCTCTGTGGCAGCCACCTCAGCCAACAAAGCAGACAACAAGACTGAGGCCAAGACGTCGACGTCGTCAACGTCGCCCGAGGACGCTGAGCGGCTGCGCAAGGCTGCTGCGGAAGCAATGGCCGACAGCTTAGTGGAGGATAAGCCGAAAGCGTAAGAGAGGAGAGAGGATAAGGCACAGTGTATTTCTAGGCCCAATCGTCCACTTCTTTGGTTTGTTTATTCCAGATCCTTCTCCCCGCGTTTATTCTAGTCCTGTCTAGTCTGCTAGTCGTCATAAGATCAGATGAGGCGAATAGGGGTTCTTTCACAGTTTATCCCAATACCTTGTCTTCCTGTCTACTTTATCTATCGTCTCTAGCCGCTTTCTTTCTTTCTTTGAATTGTTATTTTTGAAGACCCAAGAGGGGGTGCTCTGTTCGTTATTCCCCACTGCATTCTGTGTTACAATTTGATCACCTGGGTTGTTTTTTCAATATTCCGTACTAATATTTATACCTCTCGGTGAATTGCATTGAAGGCTATCTACAGAGCACAGAAGGAGCAAAGGTAAAAGGCTACTATGATGAACGGCTACTCGGCTGCATCATTGTTGAACATCCTACTCCGTACTATCAAAAATAGAACAGTCACTCCACCCATCCTACTTCTCTCCTTAAAGTGCTATTTTATGGCAGGGGTATCATCATTGTACAACGCCGTTACCAAAGACCAAATTAAAGCAAATCTACAACAGCACGCTCATCCGTGTTTCTTTCTTCCATCTCCAAATCCAACAAAAAATAAACTAGATAAAAAAAGGAGACGTTGGTAAAACTAGCAACGTAACAATGCCCCCAAAACAATAACTGCAAAGCAGTTTGTCTTATTGAAAGGATATGCGCTCATGACACGAGGCCGTACAAATCACACACTTCCGTTATCGTTATCAACATTGCTCTCGGCAGTAAGGATCGAAGCAATATCAGTTCAACGGCCGTGGTTGGTTGTACTGCTGACTAGGATGTTCCGAGTGGTGGAGGTACACAATATCATTAGGCGGAGGTTGGGGCCGTTCCGCAATATAATGAGAATAATGCACCGGGCCAGCCAACGCGACACTATGCGGCGGTCCCAAATCTTGTTCTTGAGGCCTGATATACCGTTAATACATTTCTAGGTGTACTACTGTACTGGGAGCGAAGAAGTCTAACTTACTGTATCCATACATCGTCAATTCCACGATGGGCTTGGAAAGCATGTACTGCATCCCTACTATACTGCTGGTCCAGTTGCCTGTGGCCAGCAGCTAAAGGCAGTTGATCAACAGGCTCGACCTGCCGAATAAACAAAGGGGGAGGCTCCGAATTTTCATCACAGTGTTGGGGGCGAGCTAAATAAGTAGGATGGTGGTAACCGAAAAGCCTCATATTCGTGTTGTCGGTGATTGGCGATTGGCGGCCGTATGTCTCGCTGCTTTCAAGTCTGTGCCTAGGGCCAGAAGGAACTCCATTATGCAGTGGTTGATACTGGATGAACGGGGCCCTATCTCGATGACTGGGGTGATGATAGTGCTCTATCGGAGCGGGTGGAAGTTGTTCGACCACGTACGGGTGGCGGATCTCCTCTCGGCGTTCTGAAGGAATATGCCTACGATACTCGCGCGCTGGGTGAGCCGCTAAAACCGGAGAAACCTGTCTTGCCCAATTTTCAAGGAAAACGGGCCCCGCATGCTCCTCTCTGGTAGATGGTTCGGCCCCGTGACTGTTGTAGGCACGGCTCGCAGGTGCAGAAACGGGAATCCCAACAAAAGGTCGCACTGGAGGGTATGCAAAGCGCACATGGGGGTCTTCCTCGAGGAATATTTGGGGTGTAATCTCGTTTGCATACTCTTCGGCGTAATGGACATCTGGAGGTATGCGTCGCTCATCGCGCACTGGCTGGTGATATTGGTCTGGCTCTTGATGAGGCGAACTGGGGATATGTCGAATTTCACTGTCTAGAACTCGCCTGCGTTTGAAAGACGCTGGACCGCGTCCTCCCCAACTTGGCGAGTGGCGTGCTCCAAATTGCCCCGGGACCTCCTCAGGAAAATCCCCTGGAGGGCGAGATGCCCGATGAGGTGACACGGTACGGACGAACACCGGGGCAGCGGAGAACGGCCGTGGCTGGGTGGAAGGAGACAGCGGCTCAATAGAGGGCACTAAGTAGTCTTGAGCCTCGTCAGACTTTACCAAAGCCCTCTGCGTGGGCAGCTTGCGACGCGCATCTGTGTATGGGCTGTTGCTTCTAGACAGACCCCCGGATAAGCTTCTATGTGGCGCAGTAGCTGGAAAGGCTGAAATTGGTGCCCGCGTCGATAATTCCAGAGGATGTGCTTTATATTCGTGGCCAATCCTGTGGTATGAGATATCCCGTAAATCGCTAGGGAAAATGGCACCCGCCGAAGACCTCTGTTCCTGGCGCAGCAGCTCATAGGCAGTATAAGGCTCATATTCGGCCGCAGAAACAACACGGTCAAGGGGTTCATCCTCTTGGAGGCGAACCCGGTCTCTAGCTTCATCCCAGCGCGCAGCAAGAGCAGCCTGGTACCTTTTAAACCCGCGCCGAGCCCGTTTGACGCCAGGCACCTCTCGTGCATACACCGGGGCGTGGTAAGTCCGTTGAGGGCTGGAGATGGATCCGTCATGCCACTGTAGATACGGCTGCTCCTTGTGTGGATGCCGTAGTTCTACAGCAAGCTCTGGAACCATGCGAATCTGTGACGCAGCCGCCATGGGATGGGGCTCGAGGGGAATATGTGGGCGACTGGGTTCTTCAACAAGATCTCCGGACTCAACGCCGCTACTGTCGCTCCCGTAGTCCTCGTCATCGTCTTCTTCGCCTTCGGAGTCGGATATCACAATCACCTCACGGAGGATTTCGTCCAGCTGGTCACGGCCAGTCTCCTCATCGCCCCGCCACTTGACGAGCACATCTAGGCACAGGGCTTCAACGGCTCTTCTGGCATTCACGTAAGACGTCTCCTTCAGAAGCTTATCGTACCGGGTATGCGTATGCCTGATATGGGCAAGCACAGCCAGCTGCACACGGCGGGATAGGGTTATGTCTTGGGCCAATCCCACAAGAGGCCCTCCCTTTTTTGTGGCTCCCTGGAGCGTTTCTGGCGTCAGAATCTCGAACAAAGCTGCTTTACGAAACCGCTACTAACCTTTTTGAATGAATGCTCAATGATCATTTGGCGGTCTGTATGAGGAATTCGGGGAAAGAGGTCTCTGATGGCTTTGTCGGCCTGTTCATTGATCTCCTCCTGCGTTCCAGGAATCGGCTCCGGGAGACCAGAGGCGTCTAGGTCATTTGAAGAGTCGTCGCTGTCGCCAACGGCCTTCCGGGCCTCCTCAACGATGGTCTGCCGTATGTGGTGGCCAACCCGGTTTATTTGATGAGAAAGGGAGCCCGCGTCTGCTGCTCTGTTCGTCTGCAAAGCCAGAATTTGAGATGAGATGGTGTGTGCTGGACTGGGGACAGAAACGACTCTGGCGTTGCAAACCTACCGAAACGATAAAAATCATCGCGTCTTGCTCACGAGAAATCTCCTTGCAGGCCGTCGTTAATTCGGGGTTCCCGATAGGAACGAATTCAAATCCCGGGGGAGGATCTCTGTTGCTGGTGATCTGTCAAGCCAAGCCGTCGTCAGCAGAAAGACGACCAGACGGACTAGCCAAGGCTGAACACATAGGGAAGCAACCGACCTGGAACTCCAGCTTCTTTTTCTTGTCCTTGTTCTCGACAAGCTCATAGTACGAGTGGTGTTTGGATTTTAGGTTGGGAACCTCCGGTCTTGCATTCAAGACCGTCGCCACCGGTACACTCAAGGTTTGGTGTCGCTGCGACTTTTTGTGGCGGTCCTTGGCATGGCCGCCGGGGGCGACACCGTGGCCGACTCGCTTCTTGTCTCTCCCCATTTTCATAGACGCCGTCTAGCCCCTTGCTATTGCAACCTTACCATTGTGGGTAGGGCGGTTCTAGATATGATCAAATTTGCAAAGAACAACAACAAAGGGAAGTAAAAGAAGAAAGCAGGAAGACAGCCGACCTGTAGTCTTGAAATAATATGCGCGCGAAGGGAACGACGTCCACCATCAGCTGTCAACCACAGAGCAGTTGAGGCCGGAGCGGGATGAGATTGAACAGAACAGAAAGTTGAAGTCCAAGCAGAATCTGCAGGAAGACCGCCCGAGGCGGCGACACTGGCCGGGCACAAAGACGCTGCAACGCTGCAGCACGCGCCTTCCTTGTTGGCTCCACGAACTGGCCGCTTCAGGCGCGGGTCTCTATTTCCCTTGTCACTGGGGAAAGAGTAAGGAACACCGGGAGATGAGCTGGCTAGGTGGCCGGGCGGCAAAGAGCGAGCCAAGTCAGACGGGAAGAACCACGTTCTTGATCCTTGAAGAGACAGAGAGGACGACGGCCAACAACAGTCCGCAAGAGGCTAAAAACGGAAAGGGCAAGAGCAACGCAGTAGAGAAAGAAATTTCTCTGCGCGGTCTGAGACAAATCGCGCCTCTGGCGGTCGACGTATGAACACGCGATACTGGATCGCACTTTCAAAACCACAAGTCACAAGAACTCGGGCGACGTGGGTGAAGTGTTGCCCGAATGACCAGATCCTATGAATTGGGAAGGCAAAATGTGAGAAAAGTGCTAGGTCGGGCGGCAAAAGGGCCTGACGCATGGTGCTTAAGCGAGGGGTGGTCACGTGGATTTCAGCGAAGTGATTCGAGTTAATGTGTGGCGCCCACAACCAATCTTTTTAGTGTGGCTTTAACGCAGCTTCACTTCTCGTCAACATCAACACTCGACCAGCACCAGGGCGCCCGGACGACCAGCAGATCCGGCCTATTTTGCGCTGGATTTAATAAAAAGCTGTATTGAGGCCGCTTTCTGAGCGGTACCATGATGCTTGGCTTTTGTTTCCCTATTTCGCTGCCGCTAGCCTTTGTGTCTTGGCTCGAAGCAAAGGCGTCGTGAGATCAAGTTTGCGACACTCATAACCGTCTTCGTCGTCCTGTGTATTTGAGTCTCTGTAGCTCTACTAGCTTTCGTGCATAGCCATGGCAGAGTTTGATTTGGGGACAGCTTTCATCCCAGCGCTGCACAAGCCGGCGGCCCTGCTTCCAATCTCAAAGCATAGGGAGAGTCTGCTGTATCTCATAGAAACATATCCAGTGGTCATAGTCGTTGGCCAGACGGGCTCGGGAAAGACGACACAGATTCCCCAGTTCCTCGAGCAGGCTGGATGGTGTGCAGACGGGAAAGTCATTGCAATAACACAGGTCGGTGGTCGGCATCTAACCCCATCCTCTTCCATATTTCCTGCTTGAATATTTCTGAGTCAGATGCTAATGTATGGACTTGTAGCCTCGGCGGGTGGCAGCTACGACAGTTGCTGTACGTGTGGCCGAAGAATATGGCTGCGATGTTGGCAAGGAAGTTGGTTATTCTATTCGCTTTGAAGATGTCACCTCGTCCGCCACGTGCATCAAGTTTATGACCGACGGCCTATTGATCCGCGAGGCTCTCGTCGACCCGCTGCTCTCCAGATATTCCGTCATTATGGTAGACGAGGCACATGAACGTTCGATTAGCACAGATATTCTGCTGGGACTACTTAGGAAGATCCGGAGACGAAGGCCAGAGCTGCGCATCATCATCAGCAGCGCCACGCTACAAGCAGAAGCCTTTCTCGCATATTTCTCTGCTGCGGAGGAGACAAACAGCAGTGGTAAAAACAATAGCAATAACGGCAACACGGACACAAGGGATGACAAATCTGAAGACAATGATAACGGAGAAAAAGTTGGTTCCATCATCAGCTTAGAGGGGAGAACCTACCCCATCGACATACTCTACTTGGAAAAAGCGGCCGAAGACTACGTCGAAAAGGCAGTCAGCACGGTCTTGGATATCCATGAACAAGAACCAGACGGCGACATTCTGGTGTTTTTAACCGGCCGAGAGGAAATTGAGCAGGCTGTGCAGGCTGTTGCAGAACGGGTGTCGGCGCAAGATTCTCTGTCTGAGCGGCGAGCGCTGCTCCCCCTGCCAATGTACGCTGGACTCACTGCAGACGAACAGTTGTACGTGTTTGAGGAGGCACCTCACGACACACGAAAAGTGATCTTCGCTACGAACATTGCCGAGGCATCGGTAACGATCAACGGCGTTGTGTATGTCATTGATAGCGGCTTTGTTAAGCAGCGCGCCTACAACCCAGCCACCAGCATCGAGACACTGACCACAACGTCCGTGTCCAAGGCTGCTGCGGCGCAGCGGGCGGGACGTGCAGGACGTACCAGACCAGGCAAATGCTTCCGGCTGTATACGGAGGAGTCGTATTTGTCTCTGGCCGACGCGAACGTGCCTGAGATTCAGCGGTCCAATTTGGCACCCGTTGTGCTCCAACTCAAAGCTCTGGGCATTGACAACGTCCTGCGCTTTCCCTACTTCACAGCGCCGCCGGCAGAATTGATGACAAAGGCACTTGAGCTTCTCTATTCTCTGGGAGCCTTGGATGACTTCTCTAAGTTGACGAAACCGCTTGGGTTGCGCATGGCAGAGCTCGCCGTTGAGCCGATGATGGCCAAGACGCTGTTGGCGGCACCACAGTTTGGATGCCTTGGTGAGATGCTCACCATTGCGGCCATGACAAGTCGCGAGGGCAACAGCAGTATATGGGTCGACAACCAGGACGGTAGCAGGAGCAAAGAAGAGCGGCAGCTCATTGAGTTGGTGCGCCGCAAGTTCGCCGCAGAAGAGGGCGACCATTTGACGTTGCTCAACGTCTACCAGGCATTTGTAACCAAGGGGAAGGGCGAGGCGCGGTTCTGCCGAGAGAACCGGCTCAATTTCCAGATGCTGAAAAGAGCCGTCAGCGTGCGGGCGCAACTCAAGCGATTCATGGAGCGGTTCGGCCTCGTGGTACCAGACGGCCAGCAGCAGAACTCAAGCGACAAGGCAGAACAGATTCGGCGATGCCTAACAACGGGGTATTTTGCACAGGCAGCGCAGATGCAGGCGGACGGCACCTTCTGCAACATCGCTGGAGGCACGGTGTTAAACGCGCACCCGAGCTCGCTTCTGTTCAACCGCAAGGCAGATTGGGTGATCTTCCACGAGATGATGGAAACGGGCGACAAGATCTACATCCGAGACATGACGAAAACCGAAAAGCGGTGGCTTCTCGAATACGCTCCCAACTACTATCAGTCTACAAACTAGGGGAGGGCCGTATACTCTAGACGCAGAATAAAGATAAATTTGATGTATCTTATCTGACGGGTGCAGAAGAGGACGGCCGATGGAAGAGGGGGATAGAAAATCCGAAACGTGGGTGTTCAAGTTGACAAGGAATGTATAACAACCTCGTACAACTACGGCGTGCAACCGGAACGGCACCACAGCAAGAAAATTAAAAAGTATCAGGGATTGTTTGTTTCTAACAGCGCCCCCTGTCCTTGTTGCTGTCTCGCCCCCCCGTCCGCCATTCTGTGCGGAGCAATTACAACACTTCTTCGGCCGCGTAACGGCTAGCCTTAATCAAAGATGCATATCAGCCAGAACAAGGCGGCCGGTCGTGTCCATTGCGTCTTATTTGCAGAACGTCCTACTGCCCCGGCTTGTACCAGTGGCAGGTAAGTTTATCGCATTCCATTCTCCACCGATTTTTGGTTTTCTTCTAAAGATATGGGAATAAGGAGGTTGAAAAAGAGTAACCATGAGAAGTGCATCAGAGCGTCTTGGGAAATATATTTTGCATTCCCCGCGTAATGCAAGACGGCAGCTTCTATAGACGAAGCCTTGCAGCCTTGTTTTTCACGGACTGCTCACGTTTGCTTCTTAACGAGTGCAATCATGGTTTCTGTTGCACGACAACACCTAACCGTGCATTCAATTAAAGCTCTATTTGCCAAAGACTGATAGCACGACATTGGACCAGACAGGAGGCCAGTCCGCGAATGTACTCCGTATGCACTCATCTGCAACTCAAAGAAAGGGGCAGATAAGTCCATGGGTGGCCGTATTTGATAATACGACGTACTTGTATTACGGAGTAATACTCTGCATCACACCTTTCTCCACGCTTCTATGCCTGTATCCTGATGGCCCCGTCTCCTCCTGCAGTTTCCAACGGTAGTCTCACGCTTTTTTAGTTCCAGGACCGTCGAGCGGATATAAAATACCTGTTCATGCTAAATCCATATCCGCGTAAACCGCTCCAGATATAACGGGGAACATGTCACGAAGTCGGACGGAGCACGTACAAGTACAGCAATGCGCAGAATGCATTGCAAAATATTAGCATTAAAACTACATACGGAGTAGTGCACTAATACTCGTCAGTACGGAGTACTGTCCTGCATGCAATAAGTCTCCACTGCCTACTGAGTAGTAGGTAAGAGAACTACGATGCAAAGCTTCCTTGCTCTGCCCCTAGACTTGAGAAAGTGTCGGTGGTGCTGCAGGGCACAAAATACCGCAGGCAGACAGCAGCACTGTGAGACGAGTGTAATTAAAATTATCGTACAGTTTACTCCGTACCGTGCTCCGTAACAGGACAATATCCTGTCTGTTGTATTGCGGAAAAGGCTTTTCCACTGCGACTCCGAACGGCACACCTAGGTACTCCGTATTTAGCTAGAGAGATAAACCTTGTGTACATAACGTGGCGCAGCCGGAATATGGAGCAAGCGGCCCACCAGAACAGACCATACGGAGTAGTTGTACGGAGTACAGAGGTGAAATATAGGTAGCTGTTACTACTCCGTACTCCGTAGGCAATTGTCGAATAGGGCAGATGCTCTGTGGCATTAGCTTACTGGGAACATCGCACACATATTAGACGGACAAGATGGCAACCGTGTTTTCTCACTAGATCACCGTGGCTAAAATCTGCAAGAGCAGTGTTCTCTCCCGGTATCTCGTTCAGCCCTGCAAGAGCGGAAGAACCGATCGCCTGAGAGCTGCGTATATTACTTTCGTAAAGGGGAGAAGGACATGGCAGACCAGAGAGGCCGAAAAGACAGAAAAAGGGGCCTGCGACGTACTCCGTCGAGGCCCCAGCCCTGGTCTGGCGACGCCGGCAGGGGCTTATCTAATTGGCAAAGACGAGAAAATACCCCGTAATGAATGAAGGGGAGACCAAGACAAGTGTGGGAGACGAGCAAGAGAGCAGAGGCGCCCCTCTGCTCATTTCGGTTGATTTGGCTGGGTCCCGTCAGGAGATTAGCGCCGCCCCAAGGAAACGGGGGCATTAGGTGCGGCGGCCAATCCGCCTTGAGGAAATCATGTGGATCTTTTCACTCTTCCCAGGTACACAGCCAATCAGGGCTAGGCAGTGTTTTTTAAAAAAAAAAAAAAAAAAAGAGAGGGCAATGTCTCTCTCTGCCTGCGAAAGGCCCCCTTTTGGCGGACTTGTCGTAATACTATGTATACTCGTAGGTGAGCCTTGCTCGGTCAAGATACCATACAAAGTGCATTATTCCAGTCGAAGCGCAGTTTCCTTGCTGTTGTTTCTGCGGCAAATAAGGAGTTCAGTTCTGCCGTGCAAATGGACAGGATAACGCGATACGAAATAGAGAAGAAGGGGGGGAGGAGAAGCGAATGCGAAACAAACAAAACCCGCAAACCAAATGGGTGTCGATGCTGAACAGCCAGCCAGCTATTGTCAGATACCTGTAGTCCGTCTCCTTCGTGCATGCACCACTGCGCAACAAGAAGAATCTGCACCCGAATTCGCTTCTGCGCGTGCCCGCTGAGTTTCTGCAATCGCTTGCCTTCGCTCGTTCTTTTCCTTCGATAGCACCGCAGATTAACTTCACCCCTGTCTGCATCTGTTCCCCTGCACTGCTGATTGGCTCCACTCTGTTGAGTCCACTTTGTCCGTTCCTGGCGTCGGTGATCTAGTCCTATACAGGACTAATGTAATTTCCTCTTTGGGAAAGAGCGACTGAGAGCGTGCTCCCTGTTCCTGAGCAGAGGCGCGCTTTGTCTGGTTCGCACCTTCCCTAGCAAGCCCTCCCCTTTCTTTCTCTGATCCTTCCTGGGTCTTTCCCCCTACAGAGGTCTTCCTTTCACGGCGTCTTTGATTCTTTCCTTCCTTTCCTTTATTTTTCTCTCTCACGATGCAGGATTGATTCACTCCTTTCCTCTTGTCAGCCTCTCTTTCATTTCCCACACGCTCTTTTCTTTTTCGTCTTCTCAAGACCTCACGCTCTTTACTTCAGACCGGCTTTCGTTTTCTTGACGGCTGCGGTCGTCCATTCCTTACATTTGTTTTTCATTCATTATTTTCTCTCCAAAGCCTGCCAGCGGGCGTCTCGTTCATTTTGAAATTGCTTTATTGGAGAGACGAAACAGAAAGCGGACAACAGCAACTCTTCTTCGCGGCAAGACTACTTCTGCCTGCCTTCAGTCGTCAAGAAGAAAACGAGAGGGAAAAGAGAAGAGCCTGGACTCTTCTGGCTCTCCATCCTATCGCCTCACCTCCTCCGCCTGCTTAGCCTGCGTTCCTCGACGTCCGCTTACCTTGATGCACTTCGCGAAACGGTTTTCTTCTCGAATTCGCAACAACGGCCTCGGAATTTGCGGATAGACATCTTGCAGTTGCCGCCTCTGTAGCTGCTGATTCTGCACCGCCCAGTCTCGACTCTTCAGCAGCGGAAATCCTCCAATTTGTCGGGTCCACTGACAGACAGACGACGACCTGTGACGATGGCAGCTGCTCAGAGTGTGCTCGAGCAGGGCTACCGCCTCGGACCCCGAGTCCCCTCCGGGTTGAAAGGCACTTTGCAAGAAGCGACGCGAGTTGTCGGGCGTGACATCCCGAGCAAAATTGTGGCTCGGACAAGTACTACGACAACAGACTGCGAGAAGGGCGATGCCAACCTCTGCGAGAAACCCACGGGGAGCAGTTCCATGGCACTTCCCATTGCCCTTGCTGTCGCGTAAGTAACGCAGGAAGGCAACGGCTTGATAGTGCTGATCTGTACTTGGGGCCCTCGTTTACTGACACGCAGCTTTAGGATCCCTGTTACTGTTATCATATGTGTCTTGTTGTACCTACATTGGAGAAGCGTGAAGAGAGTTCAAAAGGAAGACTTGAATGAGGCTCACAAATCTCTGGATTTTGGAATGGCGATGGATCCGACAAAACAAGCGGCCAAATCAAAGCGGAAAAGCTCGTTCTTTGGTGGTGAGAAAGATATGTTTAACCCCAAGCATCGCCAACTTTCCATGGACATGAATCTCTCAAGCCCGTACCTTCTCCCTCCTGAGCTTCAGAACTCGCGAGAATCGCTTCACTCATTGGCGCGGACCCTGCACCAGAACGAAGACCCCTACCGACCGGTTACGCTATATGCTGCGAGTGACGCGGCGTCAATGCGGTCATTCCAGAAGGAGATCCGCGATGGGTCATCTGTTTACACTGGTTCGAGTGCTTTCGACGATGGGAGTGGCCTGCCCCGTTCGGGCAGTTCTACGGGCGCTCGGATTCCTCCTCCACGACCGAACCGTCTTTCTGTCGGGCCAAATTCTCTCCGGTCAAAATCGCCCATGCCTCCTCCATATCCTGAGAACGGCAATGCCTTGCCTGCCCCGCTATCCATGCCGTCGCTGCCGCCGCCCGTGATGGAGACTTTCGAGCTAGAACCAACCGTCCCTATTATTGAAACGGTTGGTGAAGCAAACCCCAGGGTTGCCAGTCCTGTTGAAGCCGACAGCAACATTTTGACAACAGTGGCCGAACTGCAGGCTCCTGAGCCAGTAGCTTCAAAGATTTCTCGGAAGGGGCTTCCCGTCTCGCCAAGGCCGCAAGGTCAAGCAGCATCACAGCCTGCCAATCACCGCTCTACAGCTGGCACAGTTGATGAACCCTTCATCTATGACTCTCCGAACCGGGGCCTTAGGCAGGACTCGTCTACCTATGCGGATTTCGACCTGAGATTGGATTTGCCTAGCGAGAGAGATTCTCGCGGCGACCAACTGTCTTCATCTCTTCCGAAGCTGACTCTTGGCGGGCCTTTCGACGACGAAACCTTCCTTCCAGGCCAGGCCACTACTAGCGACGAGCCAACGCTTCCAAATATTATTCTGCCTTCTGAAGGACCTGCCATAGCACCTATTGTTCAGGAGCCGCACCAGTACGACGGGAACGTCTATTCAGAGGATTTGCATCCGCAGCATGAAGATGACCGGGGACGGTCGCTGCATAGACGGCAGTCTTCAGAGTACCCGCAGGATAACACTGTGCGCCAATCCGCTCTGGGCCTTCCGCAAATGGACACAAGACGGCTGTCGGTTGGTTTCCGTCCTCTGCCGCCGGATGAGCTGATCGAGTCTGAGGATCCCGAAACGCGGGCAAACCGAATTCGGTCTTTCTACAAAGAGTATTTTGACGACAGCAAGCCTGATCTTGCTGAGTACAACCAGCATTACCCGCCACAAGGTGTTTCTGCCCAATGGCGCGGTGCTGGCGGTGGTGCGAATTACGGCCCTGGCGGCGGGCAGTACTACGAAGACTATGACCAGTCATATCAAGTTGGCGAGACGAACGCTTATTTTGACCCACAGTCCAACGCCTTCGTGATGCCGTACGCACAACCAGTGTCTCGGCGCGCCATGACCCCCCCTCCGTCGGGATCTCGGTTTCCCGGCGGGCGCCCACGTGGCGGTCCCCGCAATTTCCATGGATCCATGGGCGGTATGAGCATGCCCGGTGGTCCTGGTATGCCCCGTCCGGGCTCGTCTATGTCTAGCCGCATGGGCCCGCGACCGGGCTCTTCAGTGTCCAATGGCTTGCCAGGATCACGCTCAGCGTCAAATATGTCTGGCCGTTTCGGTGGTCCTCGAAAGCCTCTGCCACCTCCAGAGGACCTCATCACTCTGCCAACACCATCAAAGCTTAAGGACGACTCATTTTCCCTTATGGGCGCCATAGACTTTGCGCCTCCTCCAACCTTTAGGGATCAGGCAAGTGGGCGGCCTCAAAGCCCACTTGGAGAACGCCGACCCTACCACATGAATTTGCCGGCCAGCTCGCCTCTGGTGTCTTCATTTGACGAGATGGCAGCTTTACCAAGCCCGTACGTTCCCTTCCACTTTCATCGTTGCCGTATATTTGTTCTGTTCTTGCATTTCCTTTTGGTCGAAACTAACGCATGTAGGCATGTTCTCCGCAAATCGAGCACGTTCACTGGCCTCGACTTCGCGCCACCTCGCAAATTTAAGGACGCAGATACTATGAGCGATGCTGGGAGTATCCGAAGCAACCGCAGCGGCATCTCAGCTGTGCAACAGGCTGCCATTCGCAGCGGCGCTGGCCGTGTGAGCCGACTACCTGGCGATAATGTGTTTACACAGGCTGCTTTATCAGATCAGCTTAAGCCGGCTTGGGGCATGCGCAACTAGTGACACGAACCTCGCTGCTTTGCTTGTCATGCTTTTTTCGCTCGTTTTCGCTCGCCTTTGCAGGCACCCTCATCTCTTCTACATTGCTGAGGTCTTCGATGCTACTTCAACAATTGGCGATGCCAAACTCTGTAACATCTTGATTGGCTAAAATTGCATCAACGCGGGCATTCGACCCGACCCTCTGACGCGCATGAATCAATGTGGTGTTTCTTCGGAAGGAGCATCTTCATTTATGTTGCGGATCTTGTTTCTCTTCTGCGCCTTTTTCTTCTTATCTTTCTAGCACTGCATAGCCATCTTGTTAGGACGCCAGAGTTCAAGATGACGGTAACATGGCTGGCTAAATAAGCCGACAGGTCCAACAGCCAGTCCTACTACGCATGACGGATCTTGCATATAGACGGGATTGTAAGGATTTTTCATTCGCCCTTTTTTTTTCATCTCTTTCACCAGCCTTTTCTTCTTGCTTTATAAAGTACATAACAGTTTGTTTCATGTCGAACGGGGACACCAGGTTTCAGACAATTCTAGGTATGGAATTAGGCGTAAAATCTGGCGAATAATAATATTGCAATTCCCGATGCTTACGAAGTCGCACGGACATGGCAGAATTAATGTGTTTTTCTCTCTATTACTTGTACGGACTGCCTGTGACAAACACTACTCTTGGCATCTTGGCACCGTGTCAAGTCTTGCGGCCTACGAGTACGAGTGCGATACAAAAGTGTCGTATGTCCTATTTGTCAGACTTGTTTGTTGGTCTGATGTTCAGTCTTCCCGTGCAGATGTCCACCATGCCTGGATGGCTCGTATACGCTTTTTACGAAGGCACTACTCTTGAACGTCTTGGCCAGTAAAACTAGATTCTTTGTATGCATAAAAGCCACATTGAAGCTGAATGGACGTGGGGCGCACACAGCCTTAGCAGACAGAAACTAAACTGAGGACTACGAGGTGAAAATGCAGTGGCTTATGCTCCGCATGTGTGGTGCAGAAATGTTACCACCAGGCAGATCATCGTCTCTTCTCTTACAGGACACGCCGTGCTCTAGTCAGCAAGCATCACGCGCGTGGGGCCGGGGAGCACAAGAGGCAAAGGCAGTGCAATTAAGACCCTGGCCTTGGTAGGGACATACGTCGTAGCTGCTTTCAAAAGGGAGCTGGTGGAAGACGATGGGGTAGGGCCGTGTAATTTCGACACTGTACGAGTACTCGTAAGATCTCGATATCTTACAAAATTCCAGCTGAACAAAATGGACACTTCAGGGCTATGATTTGACTAGCGAAGACAAGAGCGTGCTCCCCCATACCGGTCAATATCGCAAGTGGGAATATGTCACTCCTACGATTGCATGCGTGCATGCATGCATGTACTCGTACGACGTAGCCACAGACGAGTGCTGATCAACAGCGCTTTTACGGAACTGGCACAGAAGTTAGATGCCTGTCATGATAGCGGGACAGAATAAGCACTACTTTCCACTACGAGTATTTTCTCTTTCTCTCTGGCCCTGCCTTCCTATTCTTCTCCCGCCTCCCGCCCACCGCCTCTCGACCGGCGCAGCTCAAGGCGGCGCCCTCCGTGGCTCCGTCGAGGTTCAAGCCACGGGCGGCCTAGTCGCTAGGATTTGAAGGTTTGCTTTCTGTGTGGCCCAGTTTCTCTTTTTTTTGCCTCTTCCTTGGTCTTCAAGCATAGCTAGTGCGCGCAGCTTACGAGTACTCTTGGCCTGTAGACGTGCGGCAGATTCAGTGGGACCCAACGCCGTCCTCGCTTGAACTGCGCACTGCGTTGGTTGCTCGTAAGATAGCGTGGAGGCTGTCTTACGGACTGTGATGGCCCCCCTGGAAAAGGCCAACGCTAAAAACAAGAAGCCCTAACCCAGTCCGTTCTATTCGATGCCAGCACCTTTCCCTGGCACGTTACGTTGCTTTTTCCCACCCATTTTTGCAGTTGCCTCGTATTCAGTCAAGTCTAGCTCCGAACACCCGGCCAGTCGCGACGTTTCGTGTATTCATTTTGAGGCAGTGCTTTCCGAGCGAGATTTTGCTGCGTGATTTCAGCCTTCTTCGCAGCCCCCCCTCTCTCTGCCTCTCTTTCCTCCTATTTGGCGCGTCTCACCTCTCCTTATCCTCACTGCTAGCTTCCCTTCGCTCAGTTTCCCTCTTTGTTTTTGTTTTGCTTTGTTTTTGCCTTGCATCGGCGTTCAAAATTATCCTACGAGTACGTAGCGCTGCGTAGGAGCTCGGAGTAGATATAGAGGGATAGCTCTATTCCGCCGGTCGTCTCTGTTGCCTCTTGCTTCCTCTCGCTATTATGGCATACGGAATAGGTCGCGTCGCCCTGGTAGTCTTCGCTGTTGCCCGGTCTGGAAAGATGACAGAAGAAGGCGGCTTCTATTTTGTTCTGACCCTGGCACCGCAAGGTGAGAAAGGCAAGAGTGTCGTGCACTTCCAGATACGTCGTACTATTACGGAGTAATACTCCATATGTGCTGGTCTCGAGCTGGGTGGATCCCTGGCTTGGCAAGGAGCCAGCGTGCGCTTGGTATCGGTGCTTGTGCGGTGGTGTGCATGGAAAAGGGAAGGAGTGGGAGGGCGCCGTGAGGAACGAGAAATTACGCGTACCAGTGCGGGATAGTTTGGGCCTGGAAAGTATTACTTTCTTCTTTCGACATCAGTGCACCCACACGCACAGTAAATACGGAAAAAACGGTGGTGCTGGGCCGCCACGTCGCGCCATTCGCACTTTCCCTCCATTTCGCTGCTCCTACGTAGCTCGCAGCGGCCTGCCTCTAGCTCCTACTCCATTTTCTCGTATTTGCCATTCGGGTATCCCCTTCCCCATCGCCTTCCTTCGTCCCAACGCCCATTCCCCATTTTCCCTCGTATCCGGCCTTGTTTCCCTCCTTTTCTCCCTTTTCCTTCTTCTCACCACGCCAAAAGGCCTCCAATTTGGCTTCGTTCTCTCCTTTGTGCCGATTCCTGTCGACACTCTCTTTCGTCTTCTCTAGTTTGTTTTTCTCTTTCTTTCTCTTCGGTTTTCCACTTCGCCGGTACCACCTGGTTTGTTTTCATTTTTTTCCCCCGCCCGCCAATTCCTCTCTTCATCGTCCCATTCCTGCCGAAACACCACGTCCAGCCGGCTCGTTCTCCTCGTCCCATACGAAGGGACAATAATACCAATCATCCGGCCTTCTGGCTAAGACACGGCAGAGCAGCAAGGGGTGGTCAACTACGACATTCCCTGAGTGACGGCGACAAACCTTCAGATCTGCGCAGCACCTCAAACTTTAGTGTTGACGGAGGCATAAACAAGTGAATGCCATTCCGACATTGCTGCAACTCACAACAGAAGACTTCTTGAAGACACCTTCCGCGACGTCGCCAGCAACAACGCTTTATACTCGGCTCCGTTTCGCCTGTTGCTCTCTTTTGTAGTCCCTTCTGCGATCCGGACGACAATCGCTCCTTCGGAGCGTTTGGTGTGCGAACATTGCATGCGACACCGACGAGCGGCCTGATTATTATCAATTGAAGCACAATCGGATTTTCTCGACGCCATTATACCTCCACCGACAACAAAAGAAGTTTCAGTACTCTTTTCTTCCCTTGGCACCCGATCGACCCAGCCGAACGAGCACCTTTCATCAAACAGAGGGTGGAAACACAAGCGACTCTCGGCTTCTTTCTTTGCTGAAGACTCCAGCCGAACAAGGGAAGAGAAACCAATCTTGCAGTGCGATCCCTGTTGTGCGGCCTGAGCTATCGCAGCCGTTCAATCAACTTTGGCCGCCCGCTTCCTCGCGTGGTTCCGCTTCTCATATTGCTAATCGGGCGCCTCGTACCTGGTACTGTTGTGCTATACCACGCATTGTCGCCATTCATCCGCCAAGACTGGGAAATAAAGGGTCGACTTCGCCATTGGCACGCTGATTTCGCCCGGCGCAATAAAACGGCTCGACCATACTGGGGATAGAAAGATCGAATCCTGCCCTTGCCCTCCATCAGTTGAGCCTATTGTCAATTTGGCCAGTGATAAGAATCCATTTATCTCTGGTTGCCCCAGCTCGCCCACACGCTTTCCAGGGAAACGATCTCATATTTTCCTTTTCTTTCCTTTTCCTTTTTAGCCCAGAGACAAATAAGCTGTTGAGAAATTTGTTTTCCTTGGCCTTGGCACCATTTTTGGATATCCCCTTGGGACTACCTCTGCGTCTATTTTGGGTGCGAGAACGCGACCGATCGCGAGCAGTCTTCCGCTTTTTGGTCTTTTTTCCCCATCTCGGCCATCTGCCCTATTTTTGTCTTTCTCCACAAGTCCTGTTGGGTGCTGCTTCTCTTGGCTGCGCTTTCGGGTCTCCCGCCACACACCGTCACCCCTGTATTCCACTGTTTTGTGCTTGCAAGAGAAACGAGTCGCCCTCAGCCAGTCGTTTGAACACTGCGTCGCTTTGTCTCCGACGCTGTCAGACCCCAACTCGGCCAGGCCAGCCTCCTGTCCCTTTCCTTCCTCTCCATCCTCTACTTCTCTCCTGCCCGGCGGCTTCTTCTCGAAACAGCGCCCCCTTTCCGGGTCCTAAGTGCTTTTCTTGAGAGCCTCTCGATTTTTCGTGGCTCTTTTGTCGTTCCTAGATCTGCTGTCCGAACCAAGCAATCTAGGCTGCAAAGTAAGTTTGTGACCCCCGTCCCTCCGTTCTTTGGTCTGCACGATGACGAGATGCAAGGGGCAGACGGCCAAGAGTAAAGCTTCTTCACGAGCTGGTGTGCATGTTTTTGTATCACCGCAACCTGTCGTGTCTTCCTCCTGCTTCCCGTTATCGCGCCTCTCCCCACCCCCTATTTTCTTCTTCCTCCCGCAGCCTCCAGTCGCACCTCACGTCCGTGGCCATCACTTAGCAAAGCGTCGCTTTGCATTTCGACGTGTGCCCTTTGCGTATTATCTCTTGCTTCCCTTCCACTGCTACGCTTCATCGCAACCTCCACCTCTGCCTTTCATTTATAAGCCACCTCGAGTAGCACATGCTAACATGGCATTCACTTACAGGGCCCTTCCGAGGTTGAGGTTTAATAAAAGCTTCACAATGTCTACCACTAATAGTACGGGAGATACGGGGGCGGCATCAACGCCCTCGACGCCGACTAGTAGCCCTAATGGCAATGCTGACACGACTTCTAACACCCCCATAGCTTCCACGCCACCTGCTGACACTTCCACCACTCCTCCGGCCACTACTTCAACGCCTACAACGCCTACAACGCCTACAACGCCTTCAACGTCTACAACGCCAACACCTTCAACGCCTACAACAGCTACCACACCACCAACTTCGACTACTCCTCAATCGACGCCGACGTCGACGCCGCATACGACATCGCAGCCACCAACGACATCTACGACTTCGACGCCAACACCCGTGTCCACCGACCCGAGCACCGTCGTCACCACCTCGGTTGTAACCCCCCCTGATAGCGGAACCAGCACCAGTGTGACCACGGTCACTACTACTACGCAAGATGCTACCAACACAGCGGGCACGCATACAACATCAACTACAAGCACAACTACCGGCGGTGCGGCCATTGGGCCCACGGGAAGCTCCAGCAGTGGCGGTCTATCCAGTGGTGGCCGCATTGCTGTGGCTGTTGTCGTTCCTATCGCTGCCGTGGCGCTGCTACTTCTTGCGGGTATCTACTTCTGGCGAAAGCGGAAACAGCGCAAGGATGCCGAAGAACAGCGCCGCAAGGAGGTGGAAGACTATACTTTCAATCCCAACGGTGACCGTGATTTGGCGGCCATGGCCGCAAGCGGCGCTTCTGGTGCCAATGGTTACGAAATGATGAAGGAGGATGCTGGTTCTTCCGGCTACCGCGGTTGGGGAACAACGACTTTGGCCGGCTCTGCAGGACGCAAGGCCTCGACCACCATGTCCGGCGGCGCTGCCGGGCCTGCGTACTCAGATGCCACTTCTCCCACGCACGGCGGTCCTTCTGATAACCGGTCTGGCGAAGCTGCTTATACCGATGGTGCACACACTCCCGAGGGCGAGATTCTTGGCGCTATGGGTCCGTCGACTGCAAACAATCGTGGTGGCGACGTCCGCAGAGGACCTTCGAACGCCTCTTCTTCCTACAGCGCTGGTGCACGCTCGGATGGATCTGGCGAAGCCGGTGCAGCAGTTTACAGTGGAGGTGCCGACGCCAACTACTACAACCAGTATGGCAACAACAACCCCTACACCGAAAACCCATACGGAAGCCCACCACGGCCGTCTGAGCTGTCTGGCGCTCCAGTCATCCGCGACAACCCGGCACGGCGGAACACTCGAATTGAAAGCCCGGCACACTACCCCCAACAGAGTGCCAATGTTTCGCAGAACTTCTGATTTCCTTGAAATGGCTATTTAGCTTGCGCTTACGCCTTCTTTGCTTCCTCTCCTTTGTCTTCAGCGATAACGGTCTTACCTTTGCATTCGTCTTCCCTGGCGTTTCACGGATTTTCTAGTATCTCTACTACCAGTCTACTTCCTAATACGTTTTTAATCACAATATTCCACAACTATATCTATATATGCACAATTTTGCCAATTTTTACAAAAGCCAAGCATGGCCTAGGATTATCTTGGAGAGATGCTTGTCTCTTTCTTTGCACATACTTTTCTTCGTTTTTCCTTAGTCGAATCATATCTCTACTGGACTACATTTTTTTTCAGATCCTCGTTTCCCGTAGTGTTTTGTTTCGTCTTCTCTTGGCTGTATGCCATTTTTTCTGTGTGTTTGTTAAAATAGGTCTTGTGAGGGAGTACACCGACGCCTATGGGTACAAGGGTAGATAACCTGTTGTGTTATAATCTAGATACTTTTTTTCGGTTTGGTTTCAACTCATTTTTGAATTTGCTGTTTTTATGTCCGTGCTGTTTTTGTTAAAATAAAAAGGGTAAATAAAATTAGTTGTGCCGTGGTAGGAGAGCTTGCATGGAGGGTATAGTGTCATCCGGGATATAGTGTCGTCCAGGTATTTCACAGAATTAAAGCAACGAGTTATTGTTTCACTATTATTTTTTCCTTTATTGCATATGTAAACATATTCAGTGACAATGGTTGGCTACAGTCGACTGCTAACGACACTTGATTTTGCTTGGCTGTCTCGCCGGCCATAGCCTTCGCTTAGTTCAGCGCGATCCCACCAGAACCGGCATTGTGTTAGCTCATATTCGGTCAGAGTTCGGAGAGCTGCAGGTGTGCCTGGTTTGGGTTCCGGCCCGCCTTGGCGTTGTGCTGGAGGCACCCGCTCGTCATTGCCCCGACCAAACACCATGAGAGAAGATCCAACTAGGGATGCTTCGGCCCCCTTCTTTCCAAACGGCGAAACGAATGGTGTCCACTTTACACCTGCCGGGCCGCTACCGTCGCCGTTCGGGTCCCCAACAAGGCTCGCGGCAAACCGCACCCAGGCGCCGTTCATGGCGTCCGCAATGGCCAGCAGTCCCGGGTTGCCCCGCAGCACCGCCATGCTGTGCGCCACAGCCGTCTGGTTGTCGCCGTGGTTGGCCGTATTCCAGCCTTGGGCATGTGCGGCGAATTCGTAGACGTAGACGTTTGTGGCGGCGGCCGCACCGCCGGAGGGTGCCGATTCGGCCACGTAGTGAGCCGTCTGTAGCACCGGGCAGATGTAGGCATAGTGGGCATATGCTGCTTCGAGACGGGCCCACTGGCGGCCTGTGACGCCCGGCGGGAACGGTTCGGGGATCCTATAAGGTGAGTTGGGATCTGTGACCGGATCCGGGTACACGCTGGCCAACTCGTCCAGATCGTGGCTGGTCAGACCGGGGACAAGCTGTGCAAAGAATGCACGGAAGTGGGCATCAGTATCGGCGCGAGCCTGGTTTCCGGGAACAAACAGCGTGCCCTCGTTCGAGTTGAACCCCGTCAAGATCGGAATTCGAGAAGAAAAACCCGACTGCCAAGTGCGGAGCGGCGCGCGCGGGATAACCTCGCCATCGATGACGGGTTGGAACGGCCAGCAGACGTTGGCCTGATAGTCGTTCCAAATCTTGCGGCTAGCGGCAACGACGGTCGACAGCGGCAAGTCGCGAAGGAGGGCGAGAATGTCGCGCTCACGCGGGACGGAGGTGGCTTTCTCGGTGAAGACGCCCGTTTCGACGAGGAACTGGCGAAGCTGCGACTTGGGCCGTGGGTGGTCTGGGTTCCAGACAGCACGAGCAGTGGGTCCGCCAGACTCTAGGATGGCCTTGTGGAAAGGCGCCTGGCCGGGCGGGTAGTACAACAGGTGGTGGCCGATCTAAAGGGGACGATGGTGTTAGTACATATATAGAGACAGAGACCGCGGAAGAAAGAACTCGGGAATGCATTTTACCGAATGTGCACCGGCGCTTAGCCCCATGATGGTAATGTTGCTCGGGTCGCCGCCAAAGTAAACAATGTTGGCTTGCACCCAGGAAAAGAGAGCCTGCTGGTCCCGCAGGCCGAGGTTGAGGGGCATCTCACCACTCTTCTCCTCCTCCTCCTCGTCCAGCGCGCCCAAGAATCCCAGCGCGCCCACCCGGTAGTTGAAGCTCACGCCCACCAGGTCGACATCGGCATACCCGATAAAGCTCGCCATGTCGCGCTCGGCGCCCATGCCGTTGTTGAAGCCGCCGCCGTGAACGTAGACGACGACCGGGAAGGGACCGGGGACTTGCTTTTCCTGGTCGTGCTGCATCTGCTTCTCGGAAGAAACTTTCGTCGGCCGGTACACGTTCAGGTTGAGACAGTCCTCGCCCTCTGGTATAAACGGGTTCGGCGCCGTGCCGGGACAGCGTTGGCCCAGCTGCGTGGCTGGGATGGCTCTGCTCCTGCGGTCTCCTGCGCCTCTTCCATCTAAGGCCAGCGGCACGGGAGCCCGAAACCGGTTGGGTCCCGCCGTCGTCTGCGCATACGGAATACCTAAGAAGGCATCCAGACCTTTCGGCAGAGCCGTCTGCTGGGGAAGCGATGGCGGCCACTGTTGCTGCTGCTGCCCCGAAGAAGAGGGAGCACTGCCGCCTGCTCCTACGCCCAAGCCCAGGCCGGCGGCCTCCACCACATTCTGTCCGACGGCCACCACGCGGCCCTCGTACGTCCCTTGGGGCAGGTGCACGTAGGGCGGCGGAAGGACAGAGGCCTTGTTGGCAGTTTGCTCCATTGGGTTGCCGTTGTTGCTGGTTCGCTGCAGGACGTATCGGGCACAGACTGCGCCCGTGAACGTAACGGTCAGGAAGACCCAGAAGAGCCAAGGAGAAGGTTCAAAAGGGTTGTGTAGAAAACCCATCGCGTCGCTTTGTGGTTAGGGGCCCTGGCAAAAATGCGGCAAGCAGACGGGATGTGCTGTAGCAACGGCCGCTTCCCCTCGCATTGTGTCGTGTAATAGCGAAGTGCTCCTACCTAATTGCGAAATCTCGGCTTCAATAAGCCGGTCCACAGGTTCGCCATGCTAAGCGCTTAGCTGTGTAATCCCTGTACTTAATAAGCACGCAATAAAAAAGTTCCGCAAACAATACAATTGCAAGACACGTGAATTGCTTCACCAAAACAGCCCTGCATGGATCAGTAGGTACCAAACATACTCACAGAATAAAATAGAATAAGAGTAAGGCCAGCACTGAAGCAAACGGAAATTTTTTCTTTGCACAAAACCGTTGCGAGCCAACTTCTTCCTGCCTCGGCCTGATGGCCGGCCAAAACGCCCCTCAAGAATCCAAATCTCCCAAACGTACGGGGGAGGATTGCGTCGCTATCGGTAATGAATATCTGGTACATCTGCTTGCTTTGTTTTACCTGTCTGGTGAACGCGGTCCAAAATGGCTATGCAAAGAGGGAAAGAACAGAACTAAAATGCGAAAAGGTAAAAGGATGTGTTATATGGGAAAACCAAAGAAAAGCCTCTCATCGTAGCGTCGTCGCGAATCCTAACGAGCCCGCGTGTCCCGTGTTTTCTTCACCTTCAGGTTTCGATTGGCGCCGTTGTCGCCTTCTTGGCTCTTAGTTTCTGCTTTTCAGCCCACTCTCGGCTGAGCATCCTAGATCGTTTAGCTGCCTCCTGGCGAGCCTGTTTAGCTGCCGCTTCACGCTCACGCCTCTCACGGTCGCGGTCCGAAGACAATACGTTGTCCCGCTGAAATATCTCTTTGCCTCGCAATTTTTGATGCTGCACGTCCTCCACCGACACCGTGCTCCGCTTCCCACTGATACTACCTGTTGATGTTGACGCAGCTCGACTTGTTTGCCCTGTTGCTGATGGCGATCCAAGGGTGGTCCCGCGTCCACGAGGCATCTGACTTTGGCCCACAGCGCGGCTAGACGAGTCCGACGACACAATCGATAGCCTCTTGTTCCCGGCTGGGCCTGAGCCAGGCACGCTGAGGCCTCCCACAACCGCAGTCTCGCCCACGACGGACGCCCTGTTTTGCCGAGCGCGGCTGGCAACTGTATCGCGTGGGAGGGTACTTGGCGTAATGCTCAAGCGAATGGGCCGCGCTTTGAACTCGCGCCGTTTCCGCTCTTCCTCTTCTTGCTGCCTGAGCTTTGCCTCGTGTTCCTCTCTCTTACGTCGCGAGATTGCTTCGCCGGGGAGCTCAAATGTTGGGATAGTGGGTGGCTTAACCGAACGTATTCTGCGGTGTGCCACATTTGTGGCTGCTGGGGTCTTAGTGGCAGCCATAGCGGCCAACATCCGTGCCTCACGTTGTTCTTTCAACCGTCGGGCAACGGCTTCTCCCGGGAGCTCAAACGTTGAGACCGTAGGCGGTTTGCTCGACCTTGCTGGCGGCTTTGGTGGCAGCAGGCTTAACGGCCGAGCCACACTCAGTCTCTTGGCAGTAGCTCCAGCTAACGTGGCAGTCACAGCCCCAACTGATTCTGATGTTGTTTCGGTAAATTTCTTTGCTGGGTCTGCTAACATTACCGATCTCCGGACTGACGTGATTCGCGACTGATCGGAAAGCCTTGGACGAGCGGTGCCTGCTTTATCAACTAGTCCTTTTGCAGAATTTGCAACTGCCTTTACTGGGTTGTTGCTGCGAGCTTCTTTATCTGGCGAAGGAACACGGTCGACCCGGACCATTCTGTTTACAGCTTCGAACTGGTCCTCAAGTCTGTCAAGTTCTTCAATGGTATCTTCGATACGTGCCACAGAGCTGCTAGGCGAACGAGGTACGGACTGGGATCGGTCGGCATGGCCGGTATCCAGTGATGTCCCAAGTGTCTTGGGCGAGACACACTCCTGCTTGGCGGCCACGATTTCGGTAGCAAATGGCGCCGTGGCCCCAGGTGTTAGTAGTGTGTCGATCATAACTTCTGCAATTGCACCTCTTGCGCCCCTAGTTGTTTGGCTTTTCTCTGAAGGTGCAGCCTGCTCCGCTAAGGTCTGTTGTCCGCTCTCTTCTATGCGACTATCTAGAGGAGTAGCGATGAGCGTGTAGGTGTTGATGGTGCGGTCTTCATTGGTCACAGAACTTCTTGACAGAGACCTCTGCCGCAAAAGATTGCAGCCGAAATAGACCTTTCGATCCTGGTAAGCAATGTCTGGCAAGTTGGCAGCAGAGCGAACCCGGCGTAAGTGCTTGCTCTTGACAAGATCGCCAGCGTCACGAGGCAGAGACAAAATCCAGTCAAAGTTCTTCGAGTCGTGCTTTTCAACGGCGTGCTGTATATCAGACGCAGAAAGCAGTTCGGGAAAGGACTCGTGCTTGACTGAACCTAGAAGAGTACAATACATGAGTTCTTGGCTTGGCCCCTTTGGAGTGGTGAAGAAACAAGTGTAGCTAGTAGAGAAAAGCCACGAGGAATTGACTGGAGTAGAGAGAAGATAAAGAGCTCACCTGGCAGTTTCGAGCCTGTCTCTTCAGCGTCGCCACAGGATTGCTCTGGGAGGGCGAAGTGGGTGCGCTTCGGTTTGAGATTTGCTTTTCGTAGCTGTGGCGTTTGCGGAGAAACTAAGATGGAAGTAATAGGAGGCGGGCAGGGTGAGTCTCTTCCTTGGTCAATGCTGCGTTTCCAGGCGGCTTTCGTCGACTCTACAGAATCATCGCCATCCGAGTAAATATGGAAGTTGTTCAGATCTTCGGCTAGCGAGTCTGGCGTAGCCACATCTACTGAAAAGCTGGCTGCTGCTTTAGTATGTCTGCTGGATGAAGTGGTGTCTTGAGCCAGATGCTGAGCATTCTGCAAGGTCCCAACGTTCAACTCCCCGAGATAAGATCGGCTGCGCCCACTGCAAGCCTTGGTATCGGAGTGAGCAGGTGGTGTTCCGGTAAGTCTGGCAGGACTGCGGTTCTCAGAGCCCATCAAGAAACCGACATGATTTCTGGGATGAAGTTGGTGGGCCATGCCGAACGAGGTCGAGGACGAGCGAGGACGAGCGAGGACGCCCTTTTCCAGTCGATAAAAGGGGCCTTAATTCTTCAGAGGGGTGTGCGAGGGGGTGGAATCTTTGAGACAGGGGGCTTCAACCGCTAGAAGACACCGCGCCAATGAGACGAACACGGGCAAGGAGAGTCGGAGAGCAGAGTTCCTGGGGTTTGGGTGGGCCGCGCTTGGTGCTGAGGAGGCCAGGCCCAAAAGAAATGACCGATTCTCGGTAGAAACAGGGGGTGCGAAAGGCAGTGGGCTGTAATTTCGCGGGAGAGGGAATTGGGAAAAGCGCCAATTTGATACCAGGGGGTTGCAAATCGTGAAACGGGGAAGTAGCTGATTTTCGGCGCCGTTATGCTTTGGGAGTTTGCATGCGTGATTGCCAGAATACGAGGCTGAAACGGGGTTCTGTCATGGTGGAGGAGGCATTCAAAGAAGAGAGGAGAGAAGAAGAGAGGAGAGAAAAAGAAGCTGGTGTGGTTATGCGTTTCGTGTTGCTCCCAGCAGTATTTGTTTATTTGCGCGGCTGCGTGTTGTTCGCGCCTTCTCTACCCCTCATGCAGATTTTTGCGCGCCTTCCGTGTGCTAGCAGCGAGGTTTCGCGTCGCGGGTTCGGGAAGCCGCAAGTGCGACATTAGATGCAGCGGCTCAGGGGACGGAATATCACTTGCGTATTACGCGTGCTTCTTCTCAACGGCAATCTGCGCACACACGTGGACGCGGCCAGAGGCTCAGCAGCACAATACTGCCCGAGTACGGGGTAATACATCAAAGAGGGGCTACCTCAAACTTGCACTCCAATATATTCCCTCGCTCTTCTATGTGTTTTCCTTGTGACTTTCCCGCAATCCCATCACGCGCTTCAACATGCTCTCTAACAGAAACGTCCAACGGGAAGTGCTCTTGTTTGCGTGGCACCCCGTAAACAAGTGGATGACTAAGAAACGCGCTGAGACGCGACTCGCCACACTTGCACCTGCCGTCGAAGAAAGTGGGGCGACAACCACCGACCCTGGTGCCAGGTGCTCGGTACAAAACGACGGTCGCTACCGTCGGGATCGGAGGCTGCGTGGCAAGTCTTCCGGTCAATCCTGTAATTTCGGGCCGCTGCATCTGTTTCTGTCTTCTTGATGAACTTTCGCTTTGTGTAGACGGGCGAACGCCGTAAGAACCACTTGCAGCCGATGCAACGGTCTATGTCTTTTGTCCACGGCTTATCGATGATCGAGCGGCCTTCTCTGCGCTTCCAAAAGTGACAACAGCATGCCGCTAGAGGATGTCTTATCAAGGCGCCTCTCCCTCATCTTCTAACGCAGCAGCGGCGGCCTCATCCACCTGTGCTTGGAGTGCTGGGGCGTGTTCGGTCGGAATCCGGACGAGCATCTGCGGAAACGCAGCGGAGCTGTCTTCTGCCTCGGCCGGCGCGCGAGGCAGTTTCACTGCTAGGTGTTAGAGCAAAGAACGGTCCAGACCACAGCCGAACACCGAAACAGATACACGCACTCGATGCCATGTTAATTGCCCCCAGCACGTTGTGCCAGTTAGCCATGACTGTTGCGATCGCTGCAGTCCAAAGTCAGCCCAATCCCTTCTCTAACAACAAAAGCCACTTCTTGTCTCTCGTAGCCTGATTGCCGCACCTTCTGTCCCATCAGAAAGCGTCGCCAGCTTCTGCTCCAACGCTTCCATTTGCGAGGCGACGGCAGCGCTCAGGTCGCGCAGCTGCTTAAGGTTCTCAAGTTCCGTTCGCTTCTCGTTGACGCGCGCCTGAAGCGACATGCCCGCCAAAGCGCCCGAGACGGACGTCTGCCGCAAGTGCCCAGAAGGCATAGATCGCGAAGAGAAGGCCATGGCCGTCAGGTTTGCTTTAGGCTCGCTGCGCGTGTTGGACGTTGTCGAGGACAAAGAAGCTAGCGAATCAGTCTATCTGAAGGTCGCCTGCAATAGACGATTCCCCGAGGCGCACGCAAAATGGCGGGGCATCGTTCGCCAGTGTTGTGGCTTGGGCTTGTTAGCCACATTATCGGCCCAACTCGTCAGGGCTGCCCGGCCAACCCCCTGCCCAAATAAAATTTGGGTAAACAACAAACCAAAATTAATGAAGCAAGTGCCAATGGCACCAAACACCCGCCGACAGGCAAAGCGGCCTAAGAAAAAGGACTGTTGTTTCCGTGCCTCTGACGATACTAACAAAACAGCTTCACTCGCGAAATTGTTGCGAAACCAGACGTCGACTTTCCGACGCCAACGACCGACAATCTTCGAGCACCCTCCGTTATTGCCTCGCCTTTGACTACGCTGCGTTTCCTCACCCACTATGAGCAATGGCACGACTAAACGAACCCCCGGCACTGGTCGATAGCTTTGACAACCGTACGTGAGCTTCTTGGCAGTCTATTATGTGTGATCGTTCTGTTTTTTGCCTCCTTTCGCTAACCGATGCCCAGTTCGGCGCAAATTCCTGCGCCAGAACAGAGATATTGCCCGTGTCAACTCGAACCAATCCCTTCGCATACGCGGACTCGAAAACGAATGCGCTCGGCTTCTGTCCGAAAACCTCGACCTCCGTGGGCAGGTCTTGCGTCTTGAAAAGGAACTCGAGGACAACAAGTCCCAGCGTGTGGCTGAACATGCCCTACAGATAAAGCAGAAGATGGAGGCCCAGCTCATTGAGCTAGGCTCCCTCATTGCCAGCTTCGGCCTCGAGCCGCCGACGAAGAAGCCGTCGCCGATCGCATTAAGGCGTAAGAGCAGACCACCAAGATCGAGCCTTTCAAGCGAGAGTTTGTCGCCACAACAGAGAAAGTCACCTGCCCTTTCACCAGGGGAGGCTGAGTCTCTGGCGGCTCAGGAGGGACGGTTGCCACCAATCTACGAAAACAAGACTTTCCCACGCCAAACTCTGAAGTATGATTAGACGGCCCTGACTTGCGAAAAGCACAATGAATTTAGCTCAAATTATCAATACTAACCAAATTTTAGCCGAGAAGAAATCCTTGCCCTACACTCTGACGAAATCGAAGCTGCTGGATCTCCCGACCTTGGCCCGCCTCCGGTTTCACGCTTTGTCCGTGACGATTTGAGAAAGCCAGCAGATCTCGGCAAATCGGCATGCGATAGGATCGAGGGAGATGCTCCGACAACGAAGAGCGATGGAGTGGTCTCCTCGAAAGAACAGTCAAGGGAGCGTGCTACGGAAGAAACAGCTGCACCAAAGAGCCAGCAGCCAATGGGGTCTGGTATCGCGAAGCAAAACTCCGAGACCGAGAAGAAAGTGGTACTTCATGCGCATGGCACAAATGCAAAGACAACAGAATCCGCACCGGCACCCCAGTCTTCTATGGTTGCACCTTCTACAACCCCTAGTACTGTGGCGCCGACGCCCACATCAAAAGCCGGGGCAAAGAGAAAGTTTGCTGTCAACGATGAGAATGCGGTTATCCGGGGCATGAAGGTGGCCAACGGGATCGACAAGGCTCCAGGAGTAACCCCAAGGGGCCAGACGGACAATGGTAGTCCGGCCCGCGAGCTGAAAAATCCGAGAAGCATAAGAAATCTCGTCAGCAGTCGCAAAGATTTGAACGAGGGTAGCAGCGACAACAAGATCATGACTGGAGGGAGAAAACCCCTTGCTGCAAAGAGCACCAACGAAGATATCTCTTCGCCCCGAAAGCAGACCCAACGTGAGAACGGAAAAGTCAAGGGCAGCAATGGCCTAAACACAGACAAGGCGGTAGCGTTGGGAGGCCGTATGCGGAACCGTATGAAGACGCCCTTGACCGTGGACATTCCAGACGCACCGCCACCGATCACCGCCATTATTGACGCTGAATGCGACAAAACAAGCAAGCCCACTACACCCTTGATGCTTGATGAGCAAGTGTCCGCCCATCTCGAACTTGAAGCAATACCCTCGCCTGAACCAGAAGCAGACATATCATGTCCTAGCACACCGCCGCCGTTAGCAACGACAACATTGTCCTCTCAGCGGCTGGTCGCCCAGCACAACGAAGGCCGAGACACTCCTCCACCGGCAGATATTTCATTACAGGGCGACATGCCTCGTCCTAGTAGACGGGCACGCGCTTCAGTGAGCTATGCGGAACCAAATCTGAGGGACAAAATGCGCCGCCCAACAAAAGAACTCTTTGATGCCGTTGCTGGCGAAGGTAAATACGTGCAGCGGCAACATCTCCAAAGTCAACACCACGACCAGGACCAGGATCAAGACGACGAAGCAGAAGCGGCAGCAGCAGCTTCCATGAAATCGGAATTAGCAAACTCGACTGCTGAACATGACCGAGCAAAAGAAGAGCAAGCGCCTCAGCAAAGATCCGCTTCGGATAAGCGGAAGCAGCGTACCTCGTCAGTCGGAGTGCGGGAGAGTGAGGAAAAGCCGACTAACGGACCGGCCGCAGCTGAGGGTACAAGCGGTCATAACATCGGTCAAGATCCTTACGAGTTCACAGTTTCGTCATCACCACAATCCCAGGAGACAGAAGACGAAGAATCTGAGACCGGAGCGGGGGAAGTGAAAGGAAGGGGATCGTCTACTAGGAATTCCGCGGCCAGCAATGCGAGGGCGTCCTTAAAAACCGCACGGCGGTCATCGACAGCAACTTCTCGAGATGATGGCTCCTCTGCGGCGGACCGGCACACACGACCATCGGCGGCGCGCAAGCGAGCATCCATGGTAGCGCTGAAGAGAGGATCCATGCTAGATGATGACGAAGACGATCCCGCCGATTCTTCCTATGAGCCCCCAGCAGCCGAAAGCGGCGAGGCGCAAGCCATCGAGGGCCGGGCGATGTCGACAAGGGACCGGATCTCACGGCGGCGGAGTATGATGCTATAATGATAAAACGACGAGGAAAGTAGTAAATGATTGCAGTCCCATGAGCATGGTGTCCCGGAGTTTCTTCTCTTTTTGTTTATATAAACTGCCCTTTCTGTTTCTTTGCGTTCCTCTCTGTGTTTTAGGAAACGCGATTGCGATTGCTTATTTTGTTAGGATATCCTAGTTTGTCGCTCCTTTTTGGCCTTTTCAATACAATCCTTTTTAGTACACATGGTAATTGGACATCCCGACTAATTAATAACTTCAGTGGGAGAAGCTTTGTTTATTTTCAGAGGCCTGTAGAGTGTGTAAAGTCCAGGAAGTCCACTCAGAACGGAAACAGAAGCAATGAGGAAGTAACATTACAAGAGACAATAGTATCGTAGATAAGAAGGGTTGGTATATACAAATCTTGTCGGGTGATTAAACGCCGCGCTTTTGTCTGTGCTACAGAATAAAGGGGGGAAGAAAGCAGCGCCTTGAATTATTCGTGTGTTTATGAAGTCGAGCCTGTCGGCTCTACTGGCTTTGTGTACGTCACTTTCTCGACAGCCACGTTCTCAGTCCCGTTGGCGTCCTTGCGCAACTGGTAGACGTATAGCGTGAGCGAGATTCCCTGGACCTAGAAGAAGAAGAATATGGTTAATACACAGTTGAAAATATATATGGTCGAAGCGACTCGAAGCCTAGCACGACATACATCCATAAGACAGAAGCTAGGCACGATCTCGTCCTCGGGCTTCTCGCCATCGCCACCCCAGCCGGAGAAGTAGGCGCCGGTTGCGCTGCCCGGGTTGATAAAGAACTTGTCCATGTACTCGAAGCACTCGAATTTGTGCGTGCCGCCCCAGCAGAGCACGTCGACGTCCAGCCGGTTGGCCTCGGCCAGCAGCAGGTCGGGCTCGTTGCTAACGAGTGTGAAGCCCTCGAGAAAACCGACGCGGATGGCGCCGTGGGTGACAACCTGGGTCAGGGGGAGGGCCGTGGCCTCGACATCGAAGCGGCCCTTGACAATCTTGAGATCAGGCGCCACAGAGCGGAGGTACTCGTAGGTGTGCTTGTCGGTGAGGTTGCCGAGGCAGAGGGTCTGGCCAATCTTGCCGGGGGCGAGGAGCTTTTTGAACTAGAGCAGCAGTTAGCAAGCGAAGTGGCACGGCACATACAAGTCCCGAGACAGTGGAAGAAAATGGCCCACCTTTGCCGGGATGTCCAGAGCGCGGTCTGGGATGTGCAGGTCGCCGATGACGAGAATGAGGAACGCCATCTTGGTCGGGGACACGCGGAGAGAGATAAGACAGGAATGGGGTTTCTTTGGCTGCCGGCTGGTGAATAGGCTGATGCTCGTGAGATGCAAAAGAAAAAAGAGATACGGTCAGGTTGGAGACGACGTAGGCAGGATGCGGTGACAGCTCGTTGCGCCGGCGCGGGAGTTGAGAGTCCAATGCGTCACTGCGGAGCGCTCTCGCACCAACAATGTCTGCCCGAAAGGTCCGCGAAATCGATGTGGTGCGCGAGGCTGTCGTCGGCGGATTTCGAAGCGAAATGCGAGGTTCTAGAAAGCGTCCGTCGCATGCCACTCTCCGTGCTCCTGCCTGCTCCTGCTCTATGGCGGGACGTAAGCGTTGAGTGGCTGGTAAATATGCAGTAGCTTGCACAAGGGGAAAGCTTCAGCCTACGCTAGCTTCTCCAAATCCAATCAGCCACTCGACTGAAAAGTCAAGCCACAAATGGCCGCCCACAACGGCCCGTCCGAAAACCGGAACCATGCCAGAACGGACGTTGGAGACGACCCCTCTTATCAGCTTATGGGGCGTCTCTCCCACGCCATCGTAGCCACGGACGGAGCACGGCGTTCGGAGATTTAGGGCAAAAAAGTCGTGAGCAGGGAAGAACAATTCCTAAGCCGCTCTGGGCAGGCAGTCACTAAGAACGCAGTAACCGTTGAAATTTTAAATCCCTAGAAGGGGAAAAAGGCGCGGAGGCAAAGAGGAGCAAGAAAAAAGGAGACAAATTTCAGCGCGACAAAACGCAAAGCACAGCAGAACGGCCTGCCACCTAATTGCCCGGAACAGCTGCGCCGCGTGCCGCGTTTTTGGTCGTAGGGGACGGATCAAAAGCAGTGGCAAGCCATCTGGTCGTTTTTCTGTTACTTTGCTTCTTCTTCTCTTCTTTCCTCTCGCGATGCAGTCCTTCGCCGCCACCCGCCACGCTTGCTGGCCTCGTCCCCTTCTGCCACGTTGCCAGCAGAGTGCCTTTTTTAGTGCCATGTCCTCCCCAGCCAGTCGGCAGTCGGGATTACTAAGAAGAGCACCAGCACCAGCAACAGCAACAAAAGCAGGAACCGCAGCAGCAGGCGGAAGCGAGCAGCACGCCGTCCTCAGCGGCGCTACCATGCCCCCGCATCGCCATATCACCGACGGCAGCCCCTCCGTGCATCGGTTAGCAGGAATTGCCCGTCACTTATCCACCTCCTCGGCTTCTGCCTCAGCGCTTTCGCCTTCTCCCTCTTTCACAACAACACCAGCCCGTCGCACCCTCCATACCAATTCCACTCTGTCTTCATCGCCCGCCATGTCGTCCCAGCCGGAACACCCCACGCTGCTCATCCCGGGCCCCATTGAGTTTGACGATGCCGTCCTCCAGTCGATGAGCCACTACAGGTAGGTCTAGGCATTGTTTTCTTGGGTTATGGAATTTTCTTTGGTTTTGCGGGATTTCACTCGCTATATTTTGCAAGATCCCGCTGTCACCTTCCTTACTCTAACCCCCGCGCAGCGAGAGCCATGTCGGCCCCGGCTTCGTCTCGACCTTCGGCGACGTCCTCGCTGGTCTGCGCCAGCTCTTCCAGACCACCGACCCGGCCTCCCAGCCGTTCGTCATCTCGGGCTCCGGCACCCTGGGCTGGGACTTAGTCGGCGCCAACCTGATCGAGAAGGGTGATGCCGCACTTGTCCTCGGCACGGGCTACTTCAGTGACGGCTTTGCCGACTGCCTGCGCGTCTACGGCGCCGACGTCACCGAGCTGAAAGCCCCCGTCGGCAGCCGCCCTCAGCTGCCCGAGATCGAGGCGGCCCTCAAGGCCCGCTCCTACAAGCTGCTCACCGTCACGCACGTCGACACCTCGACCGGCGTACTGAGCGAGCTGCACGACCTGTCGGCACTCGTGCACCGCGTCTCACCGGACACGCTCGTTATCGTCGACGGTGTGTGCTCCGTCGCCTGCGAGGAGATTGCGTTTGACGACTGGAAGCTGGACGGCGTTGTTACCGCCAGCCAGAAGGCCATTGGCGTGCCGGCCGGTCTGTCCATTTCCATGTTCAGCGGCCGGGCCATCCAGGCGCTGGAGAGCCGCAAGACGCCTCCTGCTGCGTATTTTGCGTCGTTGAAGAACTGGCTGCCGAGTATGTCTTTCTAGCCCTGTTATGTTTTTGCGTTCTACACGTAGGCGTCGTACCGTCTAGATTCCTCTGCTAACCTCTCAAGTCATGAAAAACTACGAGGCCAAAAAGCCGTCCTACTTTGCGACACCGTCGCCGCAGCTGGTCCACGCCCTGCACACGGCCTTGGGCCAGATCCTCTCTGTGCCCTTGGCCGAGCGGTTCGCCAAGCACAAGGAAGCCTCTGACAAGATCAAGGCTGCCATCACCAAGCTGGGCCTCACACAAGTTGCCTCGAAGACCGAAGACCAGGCGCACGGCATGACTGCCATCTACTTGCCAGAGACGGTGCAGGTGTCACAGATCCTGCCGAGCCTGTCTAAGAAGAACGTCGTGTTTGCCGGAGGCATCCACAAGGAGATTGCAACCAAGTACATCCGGTTCGGCCACATGGGCGTCAGCATTGTGAGTATCCCCCCCCGCCTGTTAATGTCATTTTGTTCTCCTCCTGCTGTGCATGGCTCTCTCGCTCTATGCTAACTACATCTACAGCTGGAACCAGAGAGAGGCCACGTCGAGCGCGCCCTCAAGGCGCTTGGGGAGGGTCTGGCTGAGTTCGGTTACCAAAAAGCATAAATGTGTCTATAGAAATAGATTTTTTGTCCCTTCTTTACTTATCTCGTCTTATTCATGTGCGGTGTAATTACGTCGTATCTAAGTAAAGAAAGCCACTACTTACCGGCAGTCTGAACGACCTGCAGGCGACCCGCTGGCCTGCAGCAATTGCAAGGGTCATCATTTCTTGCATTGGCCGTTTGATAATTTGTTGTCGGCGGCTAAGCCAACGCTCCGTAAGAGTCGCCGCGAGGATGTGCCGATTTCAATCAAAACTTAGAGAGCTTCCGGGGCCGCTTCGTGTGACAGTAGCAGATCGCTGGCTGCTGGTGGAGTGTGACTGCACCAACTCGGTGACGAATGTATCTTATTAATAACGGGAAAGGGAATCGAGCCTCTATATACTCCGTACTCCTTCCTGAAAGCGAGAGGCGAAGTACCTGTAACATAAACTTCGTGGGAAGATACATTGCCCCTAGAAACGGCTGAACGAAGTACCGCGCCTTCCCCTCTTTGGATTTGCACCTGCGCCAGCGCCAGCTGAAGCTCCTCCATAGCAACGGCACGGAGCAACCAAAACCCAAGCAGAAAGTTGCTAATCCAAATTCGCGGGGCTGCCCAAAGCTGCCTTCTCCCCTGCCTGGCTAACGGCCCTGCGCCTCTTTTGCTGGCCCCTCTTGCCTTCCTGTCCCGCTATACCCGACCAACTTGGCCTATTGTCAGTTGCGCTCCTGCTCTTGCGGCTACCGCCTTTCCTCCTCGAGACCCCGCCACCTCACTTTTCCTTCCCTCTCGTTTGCGGTCGCTCTTGCCCTCTTCTACCCTCCATCTCGATCCTTCCCTTTTTCTCCCCTAACGCTTTTCGTGCCGAACATCACTTACCGCCGAAACATCTCGAAGGCTCCTCGCCCGGCTTCCTTTCCTCCTCATCGACACGCACAACAGTCCACGCGCTCGATTCTGGACGCCCACAAAACCGGCCTCGCAGATTTCAGGAAGCAAGGACAACGAAACGCGAAAGCGAGCGCGTAGCCTTTCTCTCCCATTTTTCCTTACGTCTTTTTCTGATGCAGTGATTTTAATCTCGTCTCCCTTTCTCTCCGCCATCTTTTTCAGCGTCCGCCTCACGGCTCTACTCGCATCTGATTTTTCACCATTTGGTCTTCTCATCTGCTCTATTCAAACACCAACTCTGAGCAAATCCTTTCTCCCCTCTCCCCCAGGCTGTCCTTCGGTCGACGAGGTCTCCCCACCCTTGAGCTTGTCGACCTTAGTCTATCACAAGCTCACATTCAGCCGCGCTTCTGCCCTGGTTCGCAAAGCCTCAACGGCCCGTCATCGGCTGGCGAACGATTTGACCAAATCTCAACTGCACCTCGTTTGCTGGGCTTTCCTGGCAAACATCCGGTGTCCCCTCTGAAGAGTTTCTCTGTTTGATATAACACTTAGGGACCCTCCTACGATGGCCCCCACCGTGGCAGAGCTTGACACTGCCGTGCGTGCCTTTTACGAAGGCCGCGGCGAACAGGTTTGTTTTCTATTCGTCTTTTGTCGGCATTCTCTTCCCATACACCAACCAGCATCTCCTAGCTCCCTTGTCATACGCCTTTATCTGTTTTGGTGTAGTTCGGTGGCTAACTGGCGCCTTCCCCTTGTCTTCAGCAAAAAGCCGCGGAGAGCGCCCTGAACCAGTTCAAGGAAGACCCCGATGCCTGGCTCATCGTCGACAAGATCCTCTCCGAGGCTACCTATCCTCAAACCAAATTTCTTGCGCTGCAAGTCCTCGACCATGTCATCATGACAAGATGGAAGGTTTTGCCGCGGGACCAATGTCAAGGTGCGTCTATATGCCTCTGCCTCTTTTCTGTTCCTCTCTGGGAGTGACGATACTGCATCGTGCCGGGCCATACAAACGCCTTCCTGAGTGCAAAAATCAAGCTAGCTTCTACGATTCATGCTGACTATTTCACTCCATAGGAATCCGAAACTTCGTCGTGCAGTTTATCATCCAATGCTCCAGCTCCGAAGAGTCCCTACGAGACCAGAAGACGCTGCTGAACAAGCTCAACCTCGTCTTGATCTCGATTCTCAAGCAGGAGTGGCCGCATAACTGGCCCACCTTCATCAACGAGATCATCACGGCCTGCCGATCTAGCCTGTCCATCTGTGAGAACAACATGATTATCCTGCGTCTTCTCTCTGAAGAAGTCTTCGACTACTCCGCCGAGCAGATGACATCTACGAAGACACGCAATCTCAAGACCACGATGTGTGCCGAATTCTCGCAAATCTTCCAGCTGTGTACAGAAATTCTGAACACCGCCAACCAAGCCAGCCTTGTCAAGGCTACTCTGGAAACTCTGCTGCGCTTTTGCAACTGGATCCCTCTCGGTTACATATTCGAGACCCCCCTCATCGACACCCTCCGTACACGATTCCTCGAAGTCCCAGAGTTTCGAAACGTCACCCTGCAGTGCTTGACCGAAATTGGTGGCCTGCAGACCTCTGGCCCTGGCCAGGTTAGCAACTACGACGAGCAGCTTATCAAGATGTTCACCGAGGTCCTGACCACCATCGCTGGTATCATTCCTTTGTCGATGAATCTCAAAACGACTTACCCTCAAAGCAACTCCCTTGACCAGGAATTTGTGCAGAACCTGGCCCTCTTCCTGTGCAATTTCTTTACCATGCACCTGAACGTGAGTTCTTAGGTTTTTATGGCAGCCTGGTTTAACCTGTTAAACTATTGTTCAACCCCACTAACGAACACCTTTCGCATCTCACAGCTTATTGAGAACCTACCAAACCGCGATTTCCTCACCCACGCACACTTCTACCTTATTCGTATTTCGCAGATCGACGACAGGGAGATCTTCAAGATCTGCCTAGACTATTGGCTCAAGCTGGTCCAGGAGTTATATGAGGAGATGCAGTCATTGCCCATGTCGGATGTCAACCCCCTCCTTGCTATGGGCACCATTACATCAAACGGTGCCCCCAATCCGGTCCTGCTAAACAACTACCCGCTCAGGAAGCACAAGTACAAGGAAATTCTCTCCAACCTGCGCATTGTCATGATAGAGAAGATGGTGCGCCCCGAGGAGGTGCTTATTGTCGAAAATGACGAGGGCGAGATTGTCAGAGAGTTTGTCAAGGAGAGCGACACTGTCCAACTATACAAGACCATTCGTGAATGTTTAGTCTACCTCACGCACCTCGATGTTGTCGATACTGAGCAGATCATGACGGAAAAACTCGCCCGGCAAGTCGACGGCTCCGAATGGTCATGGCACAACTGCAACGTGCTTTGCTGGGCGATCGGCTCAATTTCCTTGGCCATGAACGAGGAGACTGAAAAGCGTTTCTTGGTTACCGTGATTAAAGACCTCCTCGGTTTGACAGAAATGAAGCGCGGCAAAGACAATAAGGCTGTCGTGGCAAGTAACATCATGTACATTGTCGGACAGTACCCGCGCTTCCTCAAAGCCCACTGGAAGTTCTTGAAGACTGTGGTCAACAAGCTCTTCGAGTTTATGCATGAGTCTCACGAAGGTAAGAAGTCTTCATGAATTTCCAGCGAACTTCGTTCAACACACTGACCGCTATCGACATATAGGTGTGCAGGACATGGCATGCGATACATTCATTAAGATTGCGAAGCAGTGCCGCCGGCATTTTGTGGCCCTGCAGCCGAGCGAGCAAGAGCCATTTATTGACGAAATCGTCCGAAATCTTCAAAAGATCACTTGCGATCTCACGCCCCAACAAGTGCACACATTCTACGAGGCCTGCGGATATATGGTTTCGGCTCAGGGCAATCGAAGCCAGCAAGAGCGGCTACTTGCTGATCTGATGGCATTCCCAAACACTGCATGGGACCAGATCATCAAGTCCGCCACGGCCGATCCGTCTATCTTGCAGGATTCCGACACCATCAAGATCATTGGCAACATCATGAAGACAAATGTGGCAGCATGCACGTCTATTGGCCCTTACTTCTACCCGCAAATTGGGCGTATCTACCTTGATCTACTCCAGATGTACCGCGCGACCAGCCAGCTTATCTCTGAAGCGGTGGCACGCGATGGTAAGGACATGTCAACCGAATCACAAATATTTTGTAATATTGACTAATCCGTTTATTAGGGGACATCGCCCCTAAGATGCCAAAAGTCCGAGGCCTGCGGACAATCAAGAAGGAGATTTTAAAGCTCATTGAGGTCTTCGTCGACAAGGCTGAAGAACTGCAAGCAGTGCGCTCTCAAATGGTTCCCCAGCTTCTCGACTCAGTTCTAATTGACTACAATCGCAACGTCCCCGGCGCCCGTGATGCCGAGGTTCTGAAGGCCATGGCTGCAATCATCACTAAATTGGGCAGTCTGATGGAGGACCAGGTGCCGACAATCATGGAGAACGTGTTTGAGTGCACGCTTGAGATGATCAACAAGGATTTCTCTGAGTTCCCTGAGCATCGGGTGGAGTTTTTCAACCTTTTGCGCGCTATCAACCTGCACTGCTTCCCAGCTCTCCTGAAACTCGACAACCGGCAATTCAAATTTGTCATTGACGCCTGCCTGTGGGCGAGCAAGCATGACAACCGAGACGTGGAGGCCGCCGGTTTGGGCATGTGCTTGGAGCTCATCAATAACGTCGCCGAGAAGACGGACACGGTCACTTCCAACGCCTTCTTCAACCAGTTCTTCATTCTCATCCTACAGGACGTTTTCTATGTGCTCACAGATACGGACCACAAGGCGGGATTCAAGACGCAGTCTTCCCTCTTGGTGCGAATGTTTTACCTGATAGACCCTGCCGATGGATCGGCTCCTAAGATCCAAGGTCCTATTTATCAACCAGACCAGGCCCAGGCCGGCACCAGCAACCGGGAGTTCCTCACTAATTATGTTGGAAACCTACTGCGAAACGCCTTTAGCAACCTCCAGCCGTAAGTCCAATTCTCTAGCAGCTTCCTTGTTGTCGCCACGTATGTCGCGATTGGTATGGTTCTATCTAACAAATATTTACAGGGCGCAAATTCAGGCTTTTGCCGAGAGCCTTTTCACGTTGAATACCCAGTACGACAAATTCCGGCTGAGCTTACGAGACTTCCTTATTTCGCTAAGAGAGTTCTCAGGCGACAACGCGGAACTCTACCTCGTCGAAAAGGAACAGCAAGAACGCGATGCCAAGCAGGCAGAACTCGAACGTCGCTCCAAAGTGTCGGGCCTTCTCAAGCCCTCGGAGCTAGAGCAGGACGACGAGCTGTGACTTGTTGAAGAGCTTAGGACGGAATATGCACCTGTATACTATACGGACAAAGCTTCCACGATGGGCATAGAGGTACTCGACACACCCAGTGGCGCCAAGAACATCGACCGCAATAATACGGGTTCTGATAATGGCGGCCAGCAAGACTTCGATGCCTGGGAGTTATACGGCCTGGGTAGCGGGTGGCTATGATGATAGAGAAACCAGCTGCTGATTTCAGCTTTTTGTCCCGTCTGCTCCTCCAGGATTATATCTGCAAAGTCATTACTTCCACATGTGTCCAGACACACTGTTTGCCGTCTGGTTGTCATGCGTCTCTTCTCATTTCTTGCTGTTATTGTTTTTCTCGGCTTTTTGTTTCTTGTTTTTCTTGCGCTAGCAAAACAAATCAAAAATGGGAAGGGAAGGGAAAGGGGCGATACCAATAGAGGCCAAAAAGGGGGAAGAGACGAGGAAGATGGGACGAGACCAGTTTTTCTATGATGCAGTGGACGGAGGCTCTAAAACGCAAAATAGCAGATAAAATAATGGCGGAAAGGGGGAAATTAAAGTACAAAGAATTGCAGCCTTTACTTTTCAGATTATGGCTTTATTTTGTCCAAACGACGTGAATTGAAGAATAGACGCGCGCTTTCATTTCAACGGCAGAAGTACACTGTAGAGTGTTTTTAATATACACCTTTATGCGCTGTGTAAGAAATAGCGTATCTAGACCATAGCCAGGTTTCTCTCCGGGTTCTTACTAGGTTAAAAATATTGGGACCATGCCGGTTTAGAGGGTAAGGAAACAAGTCCAAGTGAAATTACTACCCGCGTGGGACCTATATGAGCTTTTTTAACTTTCCGTTCCTTTTTCTTCCGTAGTAAAGGGAAAGGTTACGTTTTTGAGGTCTTTTTGGTTCACTTGTTGAAAACGGACAAGTTAAAGGAATGAGTTCGTGGTTTGGCTTGGTTGGATGGGAGGGAGCACCGAATAAAGAGACAAAAAGAAACTGCTGCTCCTACTTCTATCGCGTGTTCCACGTGGGCCTTCGCTCCCGGGGTGCTGTCACCCGTGCTCGTCGTAAAAAACGAGAACCGAGGAACTGAATCCATCTTCGACTCCTCCTTTTAAAAAGGCTCTCGTCGGTGCTTATTTAGTGAGTCATGGTGCGAACTTCCTCCCCCTCGTCGACTGCTCTCTCTGCCCGACTCGCCCACTGTCTCTGTTAGCAGACGCAGACGAACGTCGGTTGACGGAAGTTTCTCAGGTCAGGAAGAGCCTTTTCAATTTCTCTACCAACAGGTCCCAGAGACGTGTCTGCTTTGTGCAAGGGTTCGTCTGAACAACGCCTACGAGAGTGATCACAAGCCCAATCTCAGGGAGGTCACAACGCTGCGAGCTCAAAGAGTAAATGTGGAAGAAAGCTGAAGGGGAGAACCCAAGACGAAAACGAACGAACGCGTGACGGCATTGTTCCTGCCAGCATGTATTAAGTACAGGTGATCGTCGACGCAGGTGGTCGCATATTGGTAGGGGTCTAGTAAGATTCTTATGACTTACATTGAACGCGCTTCCATCTATCGCCTTCTCCCGCGTTCAACTAGCGTACACACCCTTGATCTTCTAGAATTCCTTTTTTTTTCCTGTTCTCCCCCTCTCTTCTCCCGGCACCTGTCTCTTAAGGCATTCTAGAAAATAGAGAAGATCCCGAGAGGCTTTTTTTTTTCTTCGAAGGCAATGCTTAAAGTCGATAGGCCTGCAACCGCTTCGGCATAAACATTGTGATTGCCCATTCCGCATTGTAGGAGAAATTATAGAGCAGTCATAAAGAGCCGAGCTGAGGGGGACTTGCACGCTCCGTACATTTCCGGGTAGTAATTACCTTGTCGCAATGTCTTAGACCCTTATTTTTTTGTCGCTCGTCGTTGGGCAGACTTGTCTCAACTGCCCAAGCCTCTTCCCAGAATTTTTACTTTTTTGTCTCTCGGGGCCACACTCCTCAACCAAGGCTAGCCGGCTCAGGAACAGCCAGGGGTACCATTTTTTGCTTTTCTGTGATGTTTCCCTCTCGCTGGCTATATGCAGGTCGAGCCCTGTCAGGAACATTCGCTGGATCCAACCGAGAGGCAGGGACAGAACCGCGGGTGATGGACGAATGTGCGGTGTGGGTGTCGTCTGGTGCACAGCCAGGTGCAGCTAGGGTGAGTGGGTTGCTTGTGTGGCAGCTCGGGAGACGGGAATGGGGTTGCATCGGCAAACACAGGACGGACCCAGAAAATGGACCGGCGGGTGGGTGCCTGACTTTGCTAGCACACGAGCGGTTTCTTTCTTTCTTTCTTTTTTTTTCTTTTTCTTTTCTGTTTTCCACGATTCGCTCCACGACGTCTACCGCCCTTTTGCCCCTGCACGAAGCGACAGCTGGCGCGTCCTTTCCCCCTCTGCAAACGGCTGGGCTTCTCTCGTCGACTAATAGGAAGCGGCCGCACAAAGCGATTACAACAAATCCCGTCTGTTGGCAAAATGGAGCGGTCTTTTTGGTCTTTTGCCCTGGTCTCAGAGGTGGCAGGTTTTAATTGGTCCGCAGGAAAGGGGGGGATCAACTTCTGGACGGAAAGAGAAAAAGAAAAGAAAAAGAAGCGACAGAGAAGGAAAAACCGGCTAGCTTTGTCCTGTCTTTTTCTTTCTTTTTTCTTTTTTCTTTTTTTCTTTTTTTCTTTCATCCCTTAGGTAGATCCCCCCTGCTTCTAATTTGCCGCCAACATGGCGTAACTGGCGAGACAGAGGAGAAGCAAAAAGGAAAAAAAAGAAAGGCAACATGGGTGGGAGGAAGTCGACGACCACAAAGTACAAGTCACCTCCGTAGATGGCGTGGGGAAAGGAGGCCATGGCTGTCTCGCCAGGTGCACCCGGCCATCACGTAGATCCCCCATCTGTAGCTCCTAGTTCGTCGCGACGTTCGATACCTTGTGTGCTGTGTGGAGTGGCGGCCAGGCCGCCATATTTGTCGACGGCCGCCTTGCCGTCCGTCGTGGCAGTTTCTCTTCTCGCCCTGTCCTTCTTTTCCTTTTTATCTCTTGGATTTCCTCCTTCGTCGGCTCCCTATTTTGACTCTATTTTCACAGCTCTATTTCTCTGGCCTCTTCTCAAGTTCCCTGCCTCGTCCGTGACTTGCCCTCCTTGCCAGCTTACAAGCCTGCATATGCGGGAACGAAACAAAAGCGCAAATATTGGCTCTTACACGACCCTATCTTTTGAAACTCGGTATTCGCTCCCCAAATTCTCTTTTTCGGTGTCAGCCCCTTTATAATATATATACACATATATATATTTGCAACTCTCAAAGGCTCTCCGTCCTTGTCCTCCCTCGCCCAGCAGCAAACCATGGCGCTGCACCGGTTCAACAGCGTCAGCAGCTCGGCGCCCAGAATCACCAAGCCCTCACACCTCGTTGCCCTGCGGTACGAAGAGACCGTGCAGGCAGAGCCGCCCATCATGCTCCCGAAGCGCAGCAACACAGCCCATCTCGGCCGGTCAAGATCCACGCGCTCACTCGCAACAAATGCCACCACCGCCACCACCGCATCATCGGTCTGGTCGTCCTCGTCGAGACTGTCGTCGACAGCAACATCGGCGTCGACTCCTGCATCGCCGTTCGTGGCATGCTCTGAGTCGACGCCGGCCCCGTCTCCCTCTCTATCCACGCCTGCTTCCCCTTGCCCCCCCTCGCATCCTCCTGTTCCCTCCTCGCCCACTAGATACCCTCTTATCATTCTCCGGCCTCCTGGTCTTGCTGCACCCCCAACAGAGCAGCACCCGGCCCTGCGTGCGCCTACGTTCCGGCCCATCGTCGAGGAGGGTGGGGAGGCGAGTGAAGACGCGGGCAACAAAGAAGCCAAGACGCCTTGCAAACGCGACTCGATCCTGGCGTCTGCCACAGCCTCAACCGTCACCCTCTGGCAAGGGTATGACATGGAGGACGAGGAGGATGGCTTCGCCGGCTGCATCTGCCGCAGCACAAGCAAGAAAAGCAGAGCTGCAGATAACGAGGCGCCCTTGGCAGAGAAACCCACACCTGCTGCCAATATGCCCGTCATCAGACCTCCGCAAACAGCACCACCGCCTGTGCCCACGCTCGCAAATGCGTGCACGGCAGGGGCAGAGGCGAATGAGGAAACGCCTGCAGCTGGTCCCAACGAGACACCCGTCAGAGCCGAGGCAGCCACCCTCGCAGTCGCCACCGCCGACACGAATAGCCGCAGCACCAAGAGCGCGTCGCCCAAGTCTCCGCTCGCGCGGGAGAAGAGCTGGCGCCTCCCGAAGACCTTCAGCTTCCGCGCCAGCTCGTTCCAGCGCAGGAAGAAGAGCAAGAGCCTCGATTCCGCAGCCCCTGCTCCCAGTTCCGATGGCGTTGCCAATCACGCCGAACGCTACGAGGATGGAGTGATCTCCGTGGGTGACACAGCAGCCCACGAGAACGAGGATGGCGAGGATGCTCGCGGCCGTCCCACCACAACTGCGCCTATTCTGCCGCCCCTCACCGCCCCTCCCTTGCCAGCGGGTCCTTCAGGGGAGCACGAAGCCCCTAAGCCAGCCAAATTGTCTAAGCCCAATCCGTCCTGGCCGCCGATCCTTGTGGCGCCGCAGTTCCGCACGCACGCGCCCTCAACAAAGGCAAACACGACCACGGCAAGGGCGCCAGCTACGTCAAGGGCGACGACGCAACCCACTGCCGGCGTGCCCATTTTCCCCGTCTCTTCTTGCTCGTCTCCCCCTTCATCCCCGTCTTCGTTGCCCCCATCCTCACCGGTCGCGCCCTCCACGCCGACCCCTTTCTTCCTCCGGGTCTTGTCCATGTCCGATTCGCGACAGAAGCGACTGGCCCACGACGGCGGCAACGGCGATCGCACCGACGTCCTCTCGCCCATCATCAATACCACCATCCCCACCGAGCGCCTGATCGAGGATGAGTTCCTGCAGTCACTGACCTTCTCGAAACGCGGAAGCCTCATGTTTGGTGGCAAGCGCGCTGTCAGTGCCGCTGCTGCCATTGCTGCCTTCTCTTCTTCGCCGTGCAACGACGGCTCTGCGACTGGGATGCCTGCAATGGATGTTGCCGATGAGCCTGCAACGGCTGCCCCGCCGTCACACCTGCCGCCCCTGACGCCGGCCGTCGAGCGGGAATCGCTACAGGTGCGGTCCCTCTACGCGTCCGGCGATAGCGGCTTCCGCGGCCTCAACTGGGAAGACGGCCGGCCGCCGTTGATTGCCGTCGCCTCGGACCCAATTGCAGAAGAAGCAGAGCCGGAAGGAGAAGAAGAGCAGAAGCCGGACGCAGAAGCTTCCTCCATAGCCCACACCCTCAATGGGCGGCTCGCCGTTCTAGGGGAGGGCCGGAGACGGGCGATGAATGAGAGTGCTGTGTATGGTTCTCCCTTGCCGACCCTGCCACTTGTCGAGACGGGCGTCTACTGACTGCCGTTTTCTACCCCTGCCACGGGCCACCCTGTGCGCTTCCTCTCTGGTTCTATCTTGCATTGAAATACAGTTCACTTTCCCTACCTCCTGATTTAACATACTTATCCATCTCCGCGGACCTTCTACAGCCTGACCCAGCAACAACAGCAACAACAGCAGCAGTAAGAACGTCTATTATTTCAGCAACATCGGCAGCTTCAGTTTCTACAGGAGTCGCATTGACAGAGACAGAATCTTCGATATCATTGGCTGCGCCTAGGCCAGCAGATCCCTCTCCCCGGGCTACCCCGTCGGGAGAAATTGAACCGGCAAGGGGGATAGGCAGAAACGGTAGCCCCGCGGCCAGCGTAGCAGCTCGAAGGAACGAGTTTGAGCTGGCTGGTGGCATCGAGGATTGGGAGGATGTTGATGTTGATGATGTCGATCGGTTTGGCTTCATCCATGTCCGGCGGCGACCGCACACGTCCGCCTCCTCTGCGGCGAGCCTCTCCACCGCCGGCCAAGAGGACGAAAAGGGCAGCGGCGTAGCAACTGGCCTTCACCACCGCTTCAGCCGCCGCCACCGGTCGTCACCCGCTCGCAAGATATCGACACGCTCGGTCCATACGAGCAGGTCGACCTCCACAGCCGCGACCGCTGCGGCGGCAGCACGTTCGTCTATTCGCGCCGCGGCAAACCAGCTACCTCACAACAAAGACCGACGGTGGATCGACGAGGCCGGCGATATGCTCACGTTGGAGCCCGGCCTGGCAGACATTGCCGAAGACGACGATGCAGAGCGTTTGGCCGACACGCTGAAGCGCAAAGAGTGGGAGCGGTCCGAAAAGTGGCGGAGGATGGCCAAGATCGTGCGCAAAGATGAATCGGCCGGCGCAGGCGGCACGGGCGGAGTCGTCAAAGACGGCGGGGGCATGGACTTTGCGTTTGACCTACACCATCCCAAGCTGGTCGAGCGGACCTGGAAAGGCATCCCCGACCGGTGGCGGGCTCCTGCCTGGTACTCCTTCCTGGCCTCCAGCGCACAAAGGCGCCGCGCACAACGAGCAGCAGCAGCAGGAGCAGAGCTCGCCACTGTGGCAGATGGTGGCGAGACGGAAGAGCAGATCATCGCGGCCTTCCACCGGCTGCAGCAGACGGGCTCGCACGACGACGTGCAGATTGACCTGGACGTGCCGCGCACTGTCAACAGCCACGTCATGTTCCGGAAGCGCTATCGCGGCGGTCAGCGGCTGCTGTTCCGCGTCCTGCACGCCCTCTCGCTCTATTTCCCCGCGACCGGCTACGTCCAGGGCATGGCGTCGCTCGCCGCGACGCTGCTCTGTTACTACGACGAGGATCGGTGCTTTGTCATGCTCGTGCGGCTCTTCCACCTGCGCGGGCTCGAGCGCCTCTACGAACCAGGGTTTGGCGGGCTGATGGAGGCCCTGGGCGAATTCGAGCAACAGTGGCTGGCGCGCAACAACAGGCACGTGGCGCAGAAGCTGGCGCAACTCAGCATCGATGCGACGACCTACGCAACGCGGTGGTACCTCACGCTGTTCAACCTATCTGTGCCGTTCCCCGCCCAGCTGCGCATCTGGGATGTCTTTATGCTTCTGGGCGATGGTGACGAGCCGGAGACGAGACCGCCGACGGCGAGACCAGCGACGGGCAAACCAAAAAAGGTGGAAGGAGCCTCGGGAAGCGCAGCAGCAACGACAGCGTCAACAGAAAAGTCGAATGGTGACGGTACTACGGACGCTACTGCCACCAACGCTACCCCAACCGCGACTTGGAATGCCGACACCTTCCCACCGCTGTCCGCCGCCAAGGCCAACCTGGCCATCCTGCACGCCACCAGCACGGCGCTCATCGACGGCCTAAAAGAGGTTCTACTAGACGCCGACTTTGAAAATGCAATGAAGGCCGTGACGTCCTGGGTGCCGATCAAGGACGAAGAGCTTCTGATGAAGGTTGTGCACGCCGAATGGAAGCGGCACGAGAAGAAGAGCAGGAAATAAGACAAAGGGGGGGGGATAAGCTGATGAGAGGGCGGGTGCAGAGCGAGCGTTGCGCCCTTGTTTTACTGGTTTCTTTTTGAACAACCTCTTCAAAGCGTTCTTAGCGATGGAAGGACTGGCAGGTGTTTCTTACGGGTTCATCTCTTTACCGTCCTTTTTTTCTTGTCTAGTACGCGTTCCATGACTGACGTCAAAACACCTTAGTTTCTTTTGTCTTTTCTTCTTCTTCTATCTACAGCTTCAAGATATCCTAAGATACCCACCTTCACAGCCAACTAACTTTGTGTCATTCTTCTTTTTTGACCTTCATTTTATGCTTATTTTTTTATACAGCTATAGATACCAATATTTAGAAGCTAGCCAGATAATACTAGAATCAGCTACATGAAGAATCAAGCTGCATTGATCATTGTGTCGGTCCTTTGGTCGCGATTTACGACAGGGACTCGAACGCACACGGCCATGAGAGACGAGGAGGTCCTTGGAATGCCGATTGCCGCAGCCCCGTCTTCCCTCGTATGTGCAAAAAGCTTAAATAAAATCACGAAATGATTTGTGCGCGCACATGCATTCGTGTGGTGCCTGTACTGTATTCGCTACATACGGCTGCTGTGCCGTTTTCTCCTACCTCTGGCCTCCATCAATTGTTTTTCGTTCATCAACATCTTGCGTGCATATGCGTCTGTGCCGCTGCGCCGCGTACCGCATTTGCCCTGGCCGCTGCAATGCAAATCATTGTGCATGGATCGCCAACGCCCCCTCCCTCCGCCCTTCTCCCCTTCTTTCCGTAAAGATGTATACGGTAAGGCGGAATGGCGAAGGCCGAAGGGCGAATGCGGAAGGACGAAATAGAGGGAGGGCGGGATCTCAAAGCTCAGCGCATCTTTTTGTAGCCGTCTTTGGGCCATGGAAAGCGTGTTGGCCGACTGCTTTCGGTGGTACAAACAGATTCAAGCAAAGGAGATCGGCGATTAAAATAGACGAGGCAAAATGGTACATATTACTACCTGCGCCGCGTAGGGCGCTTGGCGAAGAAAAAGAATATTGCTCGGGGCACCTTTTGCCGACTAGGGTGTAAGGGTATTTACGGGAACTCTCAGGAGTCCACCGCCAAACCCCAGTCGGCAACCAGTCGCCAACACATCGAGACTACATATGGCAAATCTCCTTATTTGCCACCCTCCTGTATATAAATATCCACAGACCAGACCACCTCACCGAACACTCGGAGAGGGCTCTGTAAGCTGAAGTCTAGCCTCTTACCCTTAGCCAAATACCACTTCTTTTGTGTCCAATTCCATTTTATCACGCAACACTCTCAGCCTCTGGCTTTCCCCTTACATAGGGTTTGGCGGTGGACTCCTGAGAGTTCCCGTAAATACCCTTACAGAGTGTTGATAAAATAAAATCTAATCCCCCCTACTCCGTAGTTTTGCTTTGTTTATTATATTGCCCTTGGTCGAAGTCGACTAACAACCAAAAAATCTAAAAGATTCGGCACGTGCGCGGTCACATGCTCAGACTTTTTTATTGCGCCATTAGGGGACGTTCAATCTGGCAAAGAGGAGGGCAAGAAGGGGGGTAGGGCGAATTAGGCAGACCTTCGTAGCGAGGGCAGGATCTATGGCTACTCCGTACGGAGTACTGTTATGTTATTGGTTGATTTGCGAGGTTGAAAGCGGTGAAGCGCCTTTGTACCTAAGGTGCCCCGAGTCGAAATTTAAGGTACATACCCCGAGCAATACTCAAGAAAAATATCAGGAATAGTCGAAGTCTCTCTCTCTCAAAGAAGACGCAGATGCGTGACCTAATACTATAGCCAGCAAATTGGCCCAAAACAGAGGCCAAATGCACGCAGGGTAGACGAAAGATAAATGGCAGGCCGCGACGAGCGGATGTGCAAACAAAATGAAAAATGCGAGGGAGTGCATAAGGTAGAAAAGAATGTACGTCGTAGAAAAAAATGGTGTGGCCCCCTATATAATCACGTGATGCGAGAGACAACAAATTTCTCCGTCTTGGGCCGTACAGGAATCTGCCCGCCGTTTTGCTTTGTTGTGTTCTCCTTTTCAAATCAAAAGGCCCTCTTCATAGATCGGGTGCGCAGTTCTGTGTTTTTCCTAATCAAGGTCAGGCAAGGTCGGGAACGGACAAGGCTGTCGACGATGAAGACTGGTTGTGAAATGGATGGTGCCGAACAACCAAATAGAATCTGATACTCGCTTGGGTTTAAATGGTCGTTGGATTGGCGCGCAAGTCAGACATCGATCACCGCCCTTTTTGGGAGGACATTCTCCTCAGATATGTCTTAGTATTAGAGCATCACCAAGTGAGCCTCCCTCTCTGCGCAAGCGTGCAGGTCAAGCAAAGACACAGGCGCCTTTTTGCTGTTTGTTTGCGGGAAGAAAAGCAGATCGACCCTGTCGACCCCAGTTGCTAAAAACACGAGCCATGAACCAATAAAACTCAAGTGTTTCGCTGGGAAAAGAGAAATAAAAAAGAGGAATAAAATAGCCCGTTATGGTTTCCAGAGTCCCAACCTGTTGTGCGTTGCTTTTGGTTTCCCAATATCCTCCCAATGCGTGAGACCGCCGATGCGATTGCCAGAGACAGGAAAAGAAATAGCGAAAAAGAAACGAACCCGCAGACGTAAATGAAATGAAAGAAAACAAGAAATAGAACCTTAAAAGATCAACCTCCCCCCAAATTATTACGTGTCGCTTGCTGTGCCTGCAAAATTGGCCGGTTTTCCTGTGAAAAATTGCAAGAAATGCAGAGAAGAAAACGTGAAGAAAAACAGGAGAAAGCAGAAGAGAAGAAAAAGAAGAAAAAGAAGAAAAACCCTCCCGTAGATATACAAATACATATACAAGACAAAATAGTTTGTGAGATAGTACAGACAAATACATGAAAATAACAACAGCGTAGAACTCGAGTTCGCGGTTGAAATTGGACGCCGGTTGTGGCGAGGCTGTAAAATTTGACGAGATTGTTTTCGAATGAATGCGGCATAGCGACATTGGACAATCCTACGCCGTGCTCCGTCGGTGGCGGACCCCCCTTTTTTGTCGATCGTGATATAGGTCAACCGCTGGTTGCGCGCCAGGTGATTAAAGCGTACCCCAGCCAGAAAAATAAAATTGGATTGAAGTCGGTCAAAAGGGCGGCCGAAAGACATTGTCCAGTTTCAAAATGTTGTCTTTTTTCGGCGCGTCCAGCTTTTGTTCTGGAAGACGGGAACATCGCGCGGGTCGGCTTGCTCCCGTTGTATCGTCTCAGCAGTCAATTTGAAGCCTCGCGCGATAGATAAGTTGTCTCAACGTTCCTCGCCCCTTCGTCTTATTCACCACCATCGCCGGGGCCGGTCGCGCCGCTGCTCTTCTCATCACCTTGGCGGTGAGGTGAACGATGCCGTTCGCTACCGCCTCGGGCGCCGCGTTCTGGCTCTCTGTGTCCCGGGCCGTATGGCGGACCGCTAGAGGATGACAGATCTTCTGACAAGAGTGACGACACGGTATGGCCCCCTCCGCTTCGAGGTTGCGACGGCGGTTGCTGCTGTTGCTGTTGCAACCGCGATGGCCCGCTTCCCTCTTCGCCTTCTCTCAAGGAGCCGGTTGCGGATGGTGGTGCCGATGAATACGGTGATGGCGACATGCCCCGAGACGGGCCACCACTGCCGCCTCCGCCTCCGCTGCCTCCATACCCGCCTCGCCCGGACCCTCTATATGACGATAGGTCGCTTCGTTGCCGGGCGTGTCCTCGGCGTCGGCCGGCTGGCGGATTCGCTAACGACCCTGTGCTGTGAGAAAACGGCGGAGACCGGAATCGTTGATGTGAGCTAGGTGGTGGTGCAGCGGGCTGCGGCCCTGTCGCCTTGCGCTTCTTGGGCGACTCGCTTACTTCAAGACAGTTAACACAAAAAGAGCGTGCATGGCAAAGACGGGGGAAGACTGCAGAGGACAGACCTGGTGCGCTGGCCTGACTTGAGCTGCCTCCTCCTCCTCCTCCTCCTTGGCTTGGCGGCTGCCAGTGGTGGAAATAGATGGGAGGAGAAGCTTGTAGGTCAAGTTGCTGCTGTCCAAAAGTCCCGTGGGGGACATTGGTATTCAATGTCGGTAGGTTCGAGCCTCCACCACCGCCGTTTCCGCCACTGCCTCCTCCTCCTGACCGGCCACTAGATGCGGGAATGGTATACCCGCGTGGGCGTGACGGGGATGGTGGGTTGGGTGGCAAGAAGGCTCCTCCTTGGGCTGGACCATGATCCGGACCCGGACCTCCGCTACTGCCCCCAGGCCCGCCTCCTTCTCGGCTACCACCTCCATACGGTCCATAAGGCTGCTGTGGTTGCTGCTGCGATTGAGGTGGCGGGGGCGGTGGCGGTGGTGCTGGTAGAGGCGGCTGCTGCTGCGACTGGGAATCTGGGCGCTGAGGCTCTGAGGGAGGATGCCCTCCACCGCCCAGGCCTGCCAGGAGGAGTTGCGGATGTGGTTGTTGCTGGTGCTGCTGTTGCGGCTGCTGCTGCTGCATATGATGTGGAAGTGGCGGCGGCGGCGGCGGCGGCGGACCATGGGGAAACATAATCTGGTGTGCCCATTCGAGAGCGGCCTGTGGCAAGCCTCCTCCCGACATGCCGGCAAACACGACCGGTACCATTGGCGGTGGAATGCCGCCAGCGAGGGATGTTCGCAGCATCTCGTGCTCGGTCCGTCTCTGCTCGAGGCGTAGCGTCTCCTGGCGTGTTCGTTCTTCTTCGGCACGGCGCTTCTCTTCCTCGGTTTTGGCGACAAGCCAAGCGCGCATGGTGTCGTCTCCGCCGTGCTGCTGCCATGGTGGCGGAGGAGGAAGCTGTGAAGGGGAAAAGGACTGGGTGTGTGACGGCGGCTGTGGTTGCTGTTGATGCTGTGGCTGAGGAGATGCTTGCAGCGGACCTGGCGGCGGTGGTTGTTGAGCCAGAGTCATGGCCGCCGGTGGAGGCAAGCCACGATGAGGCGCTGACATTGGCTGACTTGACGCGATAGGGCTTTGGTTGTAATGGACGGCAGGGAACGTTTTCTGAGGTATGTCCCGTTCCCAGGATATTAGGGGGGCCGAGGGCTGAGAAGTATTTGGCGGAGTTGGAAGGTCATTGACAGACCGATACCCGTTGTGAGAGGGCTGTTTTATGGTAAGCATCCTTGTGTGAGCATCAGGTAAAGGGTCGGAGAGAGAGAGAATTTGTGTTGCCGGAAGGATTATAGAAGAGGGGACTAAGATGGGGGGGGGGGGCCTAGGATGAGAAGGGGAGGAGGGGTGTAAGTGAAAAAAAAATAGAAGGGGAAGAGAAGGACAGGAGAGAGAAAAAGAGAGAGTGAGAGACAGGGAATCAAGAGGGGCGAGAAAGAACGGGGAGCTAAGGATGCGTGGAGGCGGTCTGGATGGAGGGCAAAAGCGATGGGCGAATCAAGGCGACAAAAGCTGGAATAAGTATTTCAGGTGAGAAATGGTTGGCTAAACAGCGATGAAGACCGTTTGAAAATGAAGAGGAGGAACGAAGAGGAACGACAGAGGCGGTCATAGTATGAGTTTGACATTTGGCGAGTGTCGAATGTTGAAGATTAGGAAGTGGGTGGGAGTCCAAGTAGAAAGGGGACCTGGGAAAAAACAACGAAGCGAAAGAAAAGAAAGAGTGTGGGGGACAGTGTGAGGACGACGCAATGCAAAACAAGAGAAGGACTCAGAGAGGATTAATGAAAAAGAGCATGAAGAGAGAACAAACGGGGAAGAACTGGAAGAAGGGGAAAATATGAAGATGAAGATGACGAAAGAATACGAAGAAGAAGGGGCAAGTGCTCGAGGGGGAAGAAGTACCTTGAAATGAACAAGCTGGATGTGGCGGCCAGCCCAGTGAGGAATGAGGCAGAGGAAGCAGTCGAGGTGCGTGGTGTTGAGACGCCGTCTCCAAGCCGTAGCTCATCTGGTCAACGAGAAAGCAGCACAGGAGAGAGAGAGAGAGAGGGAAAGGCAAGTGCCGGCTAAGCTATCCAGCACGGGAAACAAGAAGAGTCGTTTGTTGTTTCTTTTTTCTGTTTTCTTTTCTCTCTTTTCTTTTCGTTTTGTCTTGGGCCTTTTCTTTTCTGTTTCTAGTTTTTCCTAGACTGCCATAAAGCCACGGGCTCCACGGAAAGACAGGCACGCCAGGCGAGGCAAGCGTGGAAAGCTTCAGAGTTGTCTTTCTTCAGAGTCTGCTTCTTAATGAACGACGAGAAGAGACGTGGGACCTTGTTTCAGTTGGCTTTGCGCCCTGGGTTCCGTCTGGCCTGGGCCGGGACGAGGGTATGGGTCCGGCGACTAACAAGGAAAACTATACAGAATGGAGAGACAGAAAACAAGGAGCATAGGTGCTGAAGGCGATTCGCGTTGGCTTTCGTTGGATGAGAGAGAGAGAGGGAGGGAGGGGAGGTGGAGAGAGAAAGAGAGGAAGGGGAAATATAAGAAGAGATGTTTAAAAAGGGAAAGAAAACAACGAGAGGCTTCGGCCTCGACCCTCTTTTGGATTTTCCAGTTTATGCCTCCCTATGCACCTTCTTTCCTCTTCGGTCCTGGTGTCGATTTGCTTGCTACCCTGGAGGGGGGGAGGGGTGAAGTCGTTTTCCCTTTTGGTGCCAAGTGGTGAGAAAGGAGAAGGTAGTGGTCCTGTTAGTGGCCGCCGCTTATATGTCGAGCAGAAAGTGGATGTGGTGGAATATATAAAGAGAAACAAGGTCGTTCGAAAAACAAGGACACTCCCGTCGAACCCGCAGGGGCCAGCGTCAGCCGTGCTCGGCAGGGAAAGGGCCTAGGCAGTCAAGAACGAGCGGGACGAGAGGCGACTCTTTGTGGAGAAGACGAAGACGATGGAAAAGAAGAGACGAGAAAGAGGCAGTGAAGTGCTGTGCTCGAGTCGGTGACGGCCTGTATCAAAACAAAAACAAAAAAAGGGGGGGGGTTAACACATGGACTGAAAAAGGCAATCCGGCTCGGCCGAGGCTCCCTCATTCACCGGACACTTGGGGGACAAGTCGACGTCGGGGCACGAGAAGGGAAGGTGGGGAGTAGAGTTGACGATCTGCTCATCTGGCGAGGTTGGTAGGAGAGGAAGAAAAGAGAGACGGCCAGAGAGACTGGCACGGCCTGCCGCCAGTAGGTCGGCTTTGGGGTTTACGGCCAGGGAGAAAGTGAACGACCGAACTTGCCAGAGCAAAGCAACGGCAAGGGGGAAGAAGAGGAGAGGGGTGTTGACGGGCTAAGGTGAGGAAGAGAAAGGTGCGAAAGGGGAGGAAGAGAGAAAGGTAGAAAAGAGGAGGAAGAGAGAGAAAGATACTCGGCAGGCGTGTGTCTGTCCGCAAGGGCGTTTACCTCGTGCTGGCCATTACCACTTTCGGCTTCTTGGTTTTTTTTCTCCTTCTTCTGCCACTCGTTCCTATTTTTTTTTCCATTTCAGAGCTTGTTGGCGGCCAGGAAAGTTTCCCACGCGACCGGGAGACAAGGCTGGTTTCGAGCTGTCGTTGTGGGGAGGGCAAGGGAAAAAGAAGGGGGGGGGGGTGAAGACAGAGAAGGTCTTCCGGTGAGCTCAGTTTATTTTATTTCTGTTTTATGTTTTTGGTCCTCTTGCCCTTTCTGCTTTTGGCACGCCGTGAGTGGGTTGGCAGCCCTAGTCAAAGTTGACTTAGTGGAGGACCTGGCTGGGCCGGAAGAACGATGAAGAGAAAGAGGGGAGGGGGTGGACGAGAGGACGAGGGCGATGAGAAGGCAGTGACGAGAAGAGGAGTAGGGGAGGAGGCCCTGGTGCGTGCGGGTGACGGTTTGCAAGGATGCAGGGCAGATCCCTACGGCGTCAACGACGTACCCGGCAGGGACAAGACGTACAACTAGGGGGGAAGAGGGAGGGGGTGGCAGATGGGCGAGTCCGCGGGTATTGGGGCGTGTAAGTACTCGTACGCGGATGGGGAAGGGCAGGCATAAAGAGAGAGATGGACGAGAGGGCGGGCCAGAGTCGAGCTGTGTCGACGACTGATGGGGTTCCCCGTGCCGTAGACGTGCACAGCGTCGAGGTGGGTGCAATGCGGCTGTTAGACGCGGCCACCAGAGCAGAGCCCAGGAGAGATAGGTGGCGAGGAGGTGGTGGACTTGATAGCGTGGTGTAAGAGGCAGGGTAAGACAGAGAGAAAGAGGCCTGTATCCCTGATGTGTTGGGCGTTGGACTGCCGTGTTGGCTCCGGGGCCGCAGCATTGAGAGCTGTGCAGGAAGCAACGGCCAGCGGAGGGCCTACGAGTATGTGTCTGGGTATGTGACTAACGGAACGTCTATCTGCAGGGCACGTCCCCGGCACTGTACGGCATCCAGCTGCCATCTTGTCTGCCAGTGTGGTGTCTGCCCATCATGCCCCCATTCTCATCTCTTGTCTTGGGGGGGGGAGGGGGGACAAGCTTATTTCGAGCTTTTGGCCGGGGCATCCCAGGCTCGGGCTTGGTCCAAGCGGCGGCCATGGCGGCAGGACAGACGCAGCAGGAGGGCTGTCGTGCGAGAGGACGCCGCCGCCATGCACGGTTGGTGTAAGATGAGTACGATGCCTGCTGCTGCGCCGTGAGAAAGTCCGGCGAGGCGTCGCTGCTGAAGAGGAGGAGGCGACGCAGAGACAGCCCATTCCTCTCCAGCGTGCAGCACGTCGTAAAACGTGGGAGACAAAAAAAAACCTCAAAAAAACCAAAAGGACTACGACCATTACGCAGTAGTCGCATCGCCCTTTCGCCCCTTCTGTCGGTTGACATCTGGCCTATGCTGTGGCCTTTCGCTGGCTTGGCCTAGTCTGTTAAAGGAGGGGAGGGGTGCTGTTAGCCAACGGCGCCTGTCTGGCAAGCAAGCAGCCCCGGTTTCAAGGTCTCGAGGTTTCGACTTGTGACGGTGAGAGCGAGAGAGAGTGGCCAGGGTCAGAGAGGAGGACAAGGGCTCCGCACAGAGTCGCAGCGACTGAAGGGAACCAGCATTAGCCTCTCGTGGGCAGCGGTTTTTAGCGGCCTTTTTTTAGCGGTTTAGTTTTTAGCTTTGCTGTTTGAGGAAGCCGTTTGAAAGCAGTTAGAGCGCCAGCTTAGTGGGAAGGGCGCGGAAGTGCGCGGCGAGCGGCGGCGGTTACGGATTCCGCAGACGGCGGTTTGGGAATATGCAGCTGTGATCTCACGGCCGAGTTGCGGACAGAGCGAGAGGGGTAGGTTGTCAGCAGCATGTTGTCTGGCCAGGCAAGGTGTAATAGAAGAGGAGGAGGAGGAGGAGGAGGAAAGACAAGAAGGAAGGGAAATGAAAACCCGACAAAGAAGAATAAGGAGAAGGAAACAACAAGAACAAAAAGAAGAAGAAAAGTGAAGCAAAAGAGTAATAATCAATATATTGAAACAGACAAAGGCCACGATGTTAATAGAAGCAAGAGGGGGGAGAGACACAGAATCAACTACTCCGTATGCAACGACCGTCAGCCCAAAACGGACGACGCGGCCGGGGCAGCAGATGAAGGGGGCATGCGGACCCTAGCCGGTGGTGCCTCGTTCCATACCTGATCCTTGCCTACGCCCTCGTTTCTTCCCTGGTCTGCGTCGTGCGCTACCTTCTTCGAGCTGTCCGTCTTCCAGTCCATCTTTTCCGCGTTTTCGTCACTGCGGAGTCCGAGTACGAGAATGCCATGTGCTCTCTACTCCGTAACGCGCGCGCCGTCGCAAGGCCTGGCCTGCTCTCGCTTTGTTCCGTGAGGGATGCATGTGGCTAGTAAGATGCAAGTTCGACGACGGCGCCCTGCCGTGGCTCTGCTCGCACGAAGCACGAGGTGCAGAACATACAGCTGGATACGCCTTTTTCTTCTTTTTACTTTCGGTGTGTGGCCTTCTTTGACGGCTGCATGCCTGCATAATTTCGTTTGCTTTCCCCACGGACATGACAAGCAGGAGGATAGGAGACGAGGACGAAAAAGAAAAGAAAAAGAAGAACAAGAAGAAAAAGCAAGTTCCAAGACTCTGATGCCATCCTTCCTGCCGCAGTCCTGTGTAATTTAAGCACATGGTCTTGGCTTCTGTTTTAAGTTGCTGTGGTCTTTCTATCTTCTGTCTTTTGTCTTCTGTCTTCTGGCTTCTGTTTTGATTTCATTCTTTCTCCTCGGCCTCTTCCACCTGTCCTTCAGCTACGACGTATGTTTGCTGCTTCGTCGACCGTCCATCGGATGGTTCCCCGGAATTTTGTTACCCGGTGGGTGTGCGAACCAAGGAACAGTGACAAGCGGAAATGGCGGCGGGAGCAAAGACCAAATCTGGCTCTTTCTTTTTCTTTTTTCTTTTTTTCTTCTTTAATTTTCTATCCAGCATCCTAGATACGACGTAATGTGGGACAACACAAAAAACGACAACGTAAGCTGTATATCGCGCGAGGCCAGAATGGCGGCCCGCGAGGCCCAAAAAGAGGCCGCAAAAGGGCCCCGTGCAGCACGGTAGGTGGTTGAATGCGGGCGATGCATGACAGCGTATGAAGGAAACGGGACGTCAAGGGACGAGTTCTCGTATGCGTAAGTCAAAAAGGTACGGAGTTGTAGTCACTGTATATTGCGGAAATGCGGAAAATCTAACACACAAATCACCCTCCACTCGAACGGTCACAGCCGGCGACCAAATTTGCGGGCAGCAACAAGAGCGGCCTGGGGCCCGAGGCCACCAACTTTGCCCGATGCGTCCCAAGGGTTACAGCAGTCCGATCAGGGCTGGATGGGTGAAACCATGGTGCACCTGGCCATGGCTCGGGGGGCGGAGGGGGGGTGAGAGGCTGCCCAGTCGACACCCACCTTTGTTTCTTGTGGCGGCCAGCCCCCCCTGATCGACCCCTGTCCCTGTCGATTAAGAGAGAGAGTTAGAACATCGTACGGAGCAGAGCTGGGCGGAATGCGGTGGCGTCCGTTTGGAACTGCACTAGCATGGAGATCTCGCAAACTCGCGAGAATTGGCTCGAACTTGGAAAGGCACGACGACGGGCCTGAACAAGGGCCTGGCCCTCCCATCGACGAAGCAGCTGGGCTGCCAGCCAAAAGCGGCAAAAGTTGAGAGGAGGCCCAGGGCGGTCGTAGGACCCCGGAAACGAGGAAATTATCAAGGACGGGAGGGAGAGAAGGGGGAGACAAAATGGACAGCAAAAACGGAAATAGAGGGAAAGGGGAATACGAGTACAGTAATTACTCCGTATATACTCGAACAATCTGTTTTTCTTTCCTTTTTTGCGGCGTAAGCTTGGGTTTGCGGAGTACTACGACGTACTCCGTACAGCCAAGCACACACCAACGCACACACAGAAGCGAAATACCACCCTGCCTCAGCAAGCACGGCCTGCAGAGTTCCTCGTCACTTCTCCTGTACATATCTTTTATGTACTCGAGATGTCGATACAGACGCAGGATGTCTTGCTTTAACGCTCTCTCCCGCCCGAGGCCCGGCATTGGGAGGGGGAGGGGAGAGAAAGTGATAAAAACCCAACGCGCGGTTGGTCCAAGCCGCGCATGACTGGTCCATGCGAAAACGAACGGCGCCCAAAACAAGCGCCGCGCCGTTGGAGATCCGCAAGAGACATGCGCGCATGCGAGGAGTCGAGCCGGACGAAGAAAACAAAGCCGTACTCCGTAGATAACACGCGGCAGAAGCAGGTGCCCCAGCAACATGCACAAGTAAGACGCTTTTGTATGACTGCGAGTCGTTGCGTGTGGCTGATTAAAACTGCCCAAAGCGGAACGATGTTTCTTAACTTAGAAACTGGGTTGAGGTATGTCAGAAAAAGCGTGTGATCCTCATTTTTCGTTTTCTTTCTTTCTCTCTCTCTCTCTCTCTCATTTCGTCCCCCCCTACCGCCGATCCGCGGTCTGTCCTAGACGCCCATGCAACGCCTTTTTATATACTCGGCGTGCCATGCGTCGACTTGCCCATGAAAGCCGAAGAAGAAAGGGGGGACAGGGCGGGAACGCAAAGGATAAAAATAACGAGACCTAAGATACAACACAACGAAAGAGAAGCGAACCACCACCACAAACCCCAGTTTCTAAAATAATAACACATCGTCCACTAAGAAGAGAACGTCAGAGACGATGATTGTATGGGGGCGAGCCCTGTCGACCTTGGTAGCGATCTTTTTTGTGCACGAACGGCTGATGAGGCCAAGAGAGATGAGGGGTGTTGTCGATAAGATGGGTGGATGAGACACAAAAGTGAAGTGGCCCGTGTGTTCGCTGAAAAGAGAGGGAGAAAAAAGGTGACCCAACAAACAAGAAAAGCTCCGTGAGCCTTGTGTTTTTACCTTTTTTACCTTTTTGCGTCTCTGTCCTCCGACTCTGCATGGTGTACGTAAGTAACGTCGACCGTGCGTTTGCCCGAGGTTCGCGGCGACCGCCATCCATCGGAGTGCCACGGTCGTATTAATAGTAGCCCTCCAAGGAGAGACAAAAACGGGCCTGTCGACAGGCACAGAAATACGAAAAAAAAAAGAAAGAAAAAAAGACGGCGAGCACCCAGATGGCCCGTGCATCGGCTGAAGGAAACACCGAAATCTGCATCGGCAACGCACTGGGCACACGAAGAAGGGCAAATAAATAGAAAAGGGGGGGGACACAATACAACACACATGCCCTGCGACATCCAACTTGGAACTCGTGAGACTCGGCTTTTTGCTGTAACCGTAGAAAATAAAGGGAGTAAAATGCTTCCGCCCTTTTTTGGTTTATTTTGTTTTTGTTTTTCCTTTCGTAAAGTTTGCCTTTCCTCTGTCCTCTTTCGTGCGGGGGGGGGGGGGGGGGGGGGGGGGGGGGGGGGGGGGGGGGGGGGGGGGGGGGGGGGGGGGGGGGGGGGGGGGGGGG